>ML099591.1:0-10361 GCA_003697995.1 Taxidea taxus jeffersonii
TTTTTTTAATGTATTTATTTATGCTGTTTTATTTTCCTGTTCCACTATCCCCAATTTCATCTCAAACCAGTACCTTGAAGAGTCTCACATAGGTCGTGCAGTTAAAACTCTGGTCTTGCTGATTTCCAGTCGTCAAGTGAAGTGGTTTTTAAAAATCCTCTCATCTGCACCATGGAGTTCTCTCACAGTAATTTACCCCTGTGGGTGAACTCAGGCATGGCTGTCTTGGGAGTCAAGGAGAGGGGGAAATGTTGTCTTCTAACAGAACACGAAGGACCCACGCTATGCAGGTACGAAACCTTGTGACCCCAGTGGGGCTGGGGCAGAGGTGGCTGTCCCCTCACAGTCCCCCCCCCCATGAAACAAAGTGCATCAAGCAAAGTGACCTTCTTTCTTCTGAGTTTTAAAACATTAGCAAAATAAGCAAACAGATGGGGGATTATTGGAATTGGAGTACTGGGGGAAAAAGACGTTAAATTTATAAAATATAAACTAAAATATTTAAGCTGGGACACTGAACACGGACAGGACGACAGCAGCAATTGTTGGGGTCAGTAGTCCATCTGATGGTGATGGAAAAGAGTTGGCAGGAAACATCTCTTCACATAAAGTCTTGTACTCAGTGAATTTGAGCAAAATAAAGGCATTTTTTTAAACAAAGAAAGCATCCAGGCCATACATTCTTTTCTGTAGGAATTTCTAAAGGATAAATTTTGAGGAAATTGAATAAAGATAGAAGAGTAAGAATATGAGAAAGGAAAATAATCCAATAAACCAAGACCTTTCCCCCCCCAATAAATCCAAATAACCATTATCTTGGGGAGGAAAAAAAACCACACACACAGTAATAACAGGAAGTTATTTCCAATATTTTTTAAAAGGTGAAAATAAAGTAATACACAGCAATGACACCCAAAATGGAGAAGTAATTCAGAATGACATCTTCCTATGTGCCTCTCACCAATTATCAGTTAGAGGGAGATTCGCTATGTTTATTTATTACATCAATCAACTGTAGCCATAGTCACATGAGTATGTTAGTCACTTAAGATTACTTAACATATAATTTGTAGTTTCAAATGTGCATCTGAAAAAAATAAATGGGTAGATAGATAGATGAGAGAAAGAGAAATAGATCCTACAGATACGGACGTGCAGAGAGGAAAGGGAAAATGATAGGAAACAGAGTCCACCTAAGACAGCAGACGAACTTATCAGTGTGACTGAAAATGTAGGATCTCTGTCCAGAGTCTCACGGATCCTTCTGTGGCTTTTAGCCCTCCCACCCGCAGCCTGCACCCCTGTGTCTCCCACTGAGAGTTGCCCTTGTGCAGAAACCAGGATGTGTTTTTAGGTGACCTCCATCCCATCCTCCGGTGACGAAAAGGCAGCCCTTCACTAGTGAGGAATAGATATGTGCCTACACAGTGACCCAGCTCTGGGCTCCGGATCCCACAGCTCTGAGCTGGGCTTCTCTGCTCTCCAGATTCTGCTGAATTAACTGAGGCAACTGACCTTCCTCCCAACCCCCACCCCCTACCCCTCCCCGTTGACAGCTAGTGAGAACAAAACATTCAATGGGTTACATTTCCTGTTAAAACATGGGGACTTCCCAATAAAAACCAAAACATTAGAAAGAGATAAAATGAACTCTAACATAATCCCTCCCAAAGCCTTGATCTCTCGCACCAGGCAAGTGGTGACCGAACAGAAGTCAGTAAATCCATGTACACAGAACAGGCTTGTAAGCAACAGAGCATCATTGCATCACGATAAAGAGCGTATTATGCTTAGCGAAATAAGTCAACTGGAGAAAGACAACTACCACATGATCTCCCTGATATGAGGAAGTCGAGATGCAACGGGGGTGGGAGTTAAGGTGCTAGGAAAAGTAAAAATGAAAGAAGATGGGATCGGGAGGGAGAAAAACCAAAAGAGACTCTTAATGTCATAAAACAAACTGAGGGGGGTGGGGGGAAGAGGCGTTGGGTGAGGGTGGTGGGGTTACATCATATGTTTAAATAAAGCTTAAATAAAGTAAAATAAATAAATAAATAAATTAAAAAAAAAAAAAAGATGATTCCAGACAAAAGATACAGCTTAACTGGATCTGTGCGCACCTAATGGAAACCATAAAAAAAAAAAAAAGAACCGTAAAATAATTACAAGAAATAGATAAATTCATAGTCAGAGTGTAGATTTTAACACAACGTCCTCAGGAATTAATACACTGAATGGACTGACAAAATAGATATAGAAATTCTGAGTAACATAGCGAGCATTTCTGTGATAATGGAACATGGAGTGTTGTGTGCTCAATCTTCAGAGAACAAGCTTGTTTTTATAGTAAGCATAGGGCATGTATGCAGATGAGCCCAGCGCAGCTTGTGCAAACTGTCTCAACTATGAAGATATCTATAATTTACCCACCATATTCGCTGACCTGGAGCCTTTGAAATAATTACAAATCAACAGTGAGATAAAAACCGAAAACATCCTGTATTTTGTGAATATGAAAAAAAGTTTCTAAATGTCTAAACATTTATCAAAGACAAGCTGGCCATGTACTAGTGAACGTTGAAAAATGGCATTTCCACTGCAATTTAGTTGATGTAAATATTATGATTCCATTTCATAGTCAAAGCAGTGCACAATTAGAGGCACACCTTATGTTTTGCCCAAGAAAACACCCATCCCAGAAAATGAAGTCTGACCTTCTGATATGAGAAACTATCCCTTTCGATGTCACTATAAGCCATAAAATCACTCCATTGTATCTAATGAAGCGCATTCTTGAGATCGGTGTGTATCTGCGTGAAATATCCGGAGACTCGGTCTAGCCTAAAATAACCTAACTCCTCTCCCCTCTGAGTTCCTAAGGGTCTGTGTTCATGCTTGCCTTGCAGAAGGGGAGGTGCTAGGACTGGATATTGGGTTGCTTTATGTTTACACGTGTGAAAAATAGCAATCATCATCCCAAATAAACCATATAGCTTGGTAGATTCTTTATTACATAAAATAGGACTGATTTTGCGTGAACGCAGTTAGACTTGAGATCTCAAAGATATTTCTCAGGATCCACACACTTTTGCCCTTCTTACCATGGCAACCTCACCCATTCTGTTGGCTCTAGATGTGTCTCTACACCCAGGACACCCAACTGCTGAAATCTGCCCCTGAACCCCACACAGCCCAGTGCCCACTCCCCACTCCTGTCCTGATGTCTGACAGACATTTCATTCAATATGTACAGTATCAAAACGGAGCTTCCCAGTCCCCACCCCAGTCCCTGGGCCCAGACCTATGTTGTGGCCCTTCTTTCAGCAGATGGCACTCCTGACTTTGAGGCTGCTCCCACCAGAAACCCTGATGGCATCCCCAACCCTCTTTCCTTGCACTCCACAAGCAAGAGGTGAGGCAGCCTCTTGGACTCAACCACCCATTATCCTCAGAATCCGACCCATTGCCAACACCCAGAGCTCTCACCCATGTGAGACTCAGGCGTGGGCTGTGACCACCTGCATCAGGGTATCTGCAGCAGCTCCCAAGTGGCCTCCCTGGTTCTCTGCTGGACCCTTAGTGGCCAAAGCAGTGCATCTCGTTCCATGGACATTGACGCCCTTGCACTGGCCCTCCGGCTGCCTCCAGCTTGCCCTCCTCGCAGCCTAGAGCTCAGATTTCCCTCCTTCCACTTTCCTTCATGCAGTCAGCACCTGCTCAGACCCCTGAAGGACTTGACCGAACCTCACATGCTGCTGCCCCAGGTCCTTGCCAGGATCACATTTTCCTGAATCATGGCTAACATTTTACCTGCTTGAAGGCTCTGCTCCAATATCTCCCTTCCAAATGTCTCTACCTTCACCATACCAAACGATGTTGTCCCCTGCCCTCCCTCACCCGAGGCTCCCCTGGCACCCTGACTGGGTTCCATATACTCTTTTGCTTCCCGTCACTCACTGTGCTCTAACATATGTTTAGATCTATTCAATCATCTGTCTTCCCTTGACTTTCTGCCTCCCCTTTCCCAAAGATGGAAGACAGTATTTAGTCTTTTTCCCCCCTGAACTTTTTTTTTAAATATTTTATTTATTTATTTGTCAGAGAGGAGAGGGAGCACACAAGCAGGCAGAGAGGCAGAGAGAGAAGCAGGCTCCCTGCCGAGCAAGGAGCCCATGCAGGACTCGATCCCAAGACCCTGGGGTCATGACCTGAGCCGAAGGCAGCAGCTTAACCCACTGAGCCACCCAGGCATCCCTTGTTTTGTTTTTATGTTATGTGAGTCACCATACAGTAAACCATTAGTTTTTGATGCAGTGTTCCAAGATTCATTGTTTGCATATAACACCCAGTGCTCTGGGCGATCCATGCAGGGATCTCCTTAATACCTATCACTGCACTCACCCATCCCCTCCACCCCCTCCCTCCAGAATGCTCAGTTTGTTTTCCAGAGTCCATAGTCTCTCATGGTTTGCCTCCACCTCTGATCCGACCCCCCCCTTCATTTTCCCTTCCTTCTCCCAATGTCCTCCATGCTATTCCTTATGTTCCACATGTGAGCGAAACCATATGATAATTGACTCTCTCTGCCTGACTTATCTCACTCAGCATCATCTCCTCCAGTCCCATCCATGTTGATACAAAAGCTGGGGATTCATCCTTCCTGATGGAGGCATCATACTCCATAGTGTATATGGACCACGTCTTCTTTATCCATCCGTCCGTTGAAGGGCATCTTGGTTCTTTCCACAGTTTGGCGACTGTGGCCGTTGCTGCTGTGAACATTGGGTACAGATGGCCCTTCTCTTCACTACATCTGTATCTCTGGGAAGACATACAAATGGCTAACAGACACATGAAAAAAAATGTTCCTCACCATTAGACAGTGCTTAGTTCAAACAAATTATATATCTATGATTCTCCAATACAGGTCTAGACCCTACACAATTACTCCAGCTTTTAGCAGAAGCCACTCTCCTTCTCAATCCATAGTCAATGTTGTCTAGTGTCCTGAGCCTCTGCAGCAGCCTGCCTCACTCCTGCGAAAAACCTGTCTGAGGAAAAGACACATAGGCGCCCTTCTTTTGTTCAGTACCAGAATTCATCTATCAGCTACCATTTAAATGTTGTTAGTAAAATATTTCACAGTAATGTCTTTTTAGACCAAGTTAATAAAAACAATGTGTTTTTTAACATATTTCCCCCGTGAGACTCTAATAGAACATGCCCCACAAATATATTAATCTACACCTTTTTTGTTTAAGCAAAGGAATAGCTAGACAGGCTTTTTCAGAAAGCAATTATTAAGTGTAGTGACTTAATTACTGCAGACTCTTGGAAAAAACAGCACTGATGCACTAACTGCCATACCAGTAGACACAAGGTGGGATGCGGTACACACAGATTGAACCACAATGGGAGGTCAGAGAGAAGCAGAAAGGGACAGCTATATATCTTCCATGCTTCTCCTTAAATATCTATTTTTCATTTCAGAGTTGCTCATTCCCTTAGGTGCAGAATGAACTTAAAAGCAACCTAGATTCTTCATAGGACTTTTAGAGTATATGATAGATCAATAATTTGTTGGTTTGTTTATGAAATATGCCAACTTACTAGGACAGAGTCATTTTTAAGAGGAAGCCAAGATCAATATATATGTGCATAGATTTATGGGTCTTTTTGTCACAATCAGAATAAGTCTGTTTAAAGAACTCAAAACGGCAAGCCTGGCTGTTTTCAGTGTGATCTATTGGCTCAGGGGTGCTGCTTTAATTCCAGAGACTAAAAATATCACGTCTGAGACTTTTATTCTGATAAACTCTCCTTGAATGTAATTAATTTCAACAGCCAGGATTTAAAATTGCAGACAGTCCAGCTGTAGCTTAACGGCATAATCTCTCGGATTCGCTCTCTTTCTTGGGAATGTCAAATATTTGTTCATGCCAATGAATTTTAGAGCCACAGCCTTCTGAATTTCCATCTTGCACTTTTCCCTTCAGAGAGTTAAGGAAAGGAAACTAAGAGTTATGACCTTAAATCTGTGTGATGACTTAAATTTCAAAACAAAAATGTGTTACCATATGGGCCAGCGTGCCTACTTTTCTTTGCACAGCTGGACTCAGCCCGGCCAGGCCGAACAATGCATTTCGGACACAGGCGCAACACTCAAATGAATAACCTTAATTCCACTGATTATTTTTGGTGACACTTTCCGTATGTGGATCTCCTGAACTCAAGGAGGTAGTCTCCCCAACTTTGCAGACTTAGCGCAGCCACTCTGATCGGCATCAGATGGTCAACTAAGTTGAAGCAGTAAGTTGAGAAACACTTCAGCGGGGCCTTTGCCTACTTCATAGCCCCTTGCCCATGCAGTGGAGTGTCGGAGAGCTCGGGAGCAGGCCAGTGGGCCTGCCCACCAGGTGGGGAGAGTGATCACCACATTGTTGGCTCCTCCTAAGCATTTTCACTGGGGACTCCTGTGAGTCTCACCTGACATGTAAAGGTAATTCAGCTTCTCCCACACATCCCCATCCTCTCAACATCCTATAGATCGCTCAACAATAAGGTAAACAGAGCTTCATTCCACTTTTCAAGTGTTAATCAGGAATCAAAGGAGAAAGATGGTTGTCTTTAATGCCTAACACCTATTATGACTAATTAAAATTGTGAACACACACAGGGAATATGGAATCAAGGTCATTTTAGCCATATTGATACTAAATAAGCAATTAAATTACTTTTTTTAAAAATTCCTGTTGATGTGATAAAAGCCTGATTTGCAGATCAGACCAGCCCCTTTGGGTGCCAGTGAAGAGATTCATGGCCTTTTCTGCTTATGTGAGGACAGATGTGCAGAGCCTCCTCTGCCTGTCTGTTGGCCTGAGCCCTGCCATGTCCTCTGGGTCAGGGACGCTTATGGACCTGCACCTCTTCTCCAAAAGTAAGCCAAGCTAAAACAGGAACCTGCCCATCTAGTGTCTGTCAGACTAAGGTGTAAGCATATGGGTATCATCAGTAAGCGCTCCCTACTCTGCAGGTAAATAAATACACAACACGTATCTGGCTTCCTCCTGACCTGGTCTCTCCTTGCCTACCCCCTGGCATCCTCTCATACTTCCAATGGGACATTACCTGTCACCTCTCACCTGCTCCTGATTGCTTGTCTAAGTCCTTCCTACCTTGCTGAATGCCTCTCTCCCTGGCAGCTGCAGTTAGTATTAACCCTAGCCTCACTGTGCACCTGAAACACAGATTTTAGTGCAAAGTGACAGGAGATATATTCTGCCTTGCTTCATGCACTAAACAGTTCAAATTTTGGATTCTCCTCTGGATCAAAAGTCTTTTCAAGGAAGAGTTCAGTTCTGTCCTGAGGGTTTACATTCAAGAGGCAAAATAACAAAGGAAACTTTATGATTTACCTACTCGGTTATTCACTCACATCAATGTGGACTCACCCATATTTAATTTATACTTTGCATTATAACCCAGTTCTCCACTCTTTGTTCAGTCAGTGAATCTTTCCAGGTTAGGCACGGGCAGCGGGCAGCTCCAGTGCGGATGCTTCCTGAACACACTCCTCTCTTCTGGCACTTTGCGATCTTCCAGGTGGCGTGTTTCTCGCTCCAGTTCTCGAGCCAGCCAGGCCTTTCTCCAAGAAGCCCGAGTTCCTTCCAGAGCCGAGTGGGAATCAGAAACCAAGATCTGAATGCTGGGTGGGTGTGGGCACCCACGCTGGGGCAGGATTTTGCTTTTTACCACTGTTTACCTTTGAGTGTCCACTACTTAACTTCTCTGAGCTCTGTTTTCTTTATTTTCAAACTGAAGGTCATACTGCATTAAAATAGCTCTCTTAACCAGTTTTTTAAAGTGGGCTCCGTGTTCAACCTGGAGCTCGAACTCAATGACCCTGAGGTCCAGAGTCTCACACTGAAGCTGCTGAACCAACCAAGCACCCCTCTATTAACCAGTTATGACTTCACAAACTGTCCAAAATAACCCCCACCCCCATTCCTCCTTTAAACCATCTGACTGAACCCCACAAATGGAAAATGTGATTAAAGCATGTCACTTTTAAAAATCCTAGAAAATGAAGGATTCAAGGAACTCACACTTAGAGGGCAGATTAAGCAAACTCAAAGAATTCCATATTCAAAGGACTTTACCAATTGTCGGCAAGGTGTCACTCCCTTACAAAACACACACACCCAGAAATCATATATTCAGCCTTATATGTAAATTCCAAGGAGGACTTGGAATTCCAATACACAGATCATATTCAAAGAAACGATTTCTTCCCTTCTCAAGACTGGAAAATAATGGGTATTTATAGTTTTAATTTTAAAACATGCAGTCTCCCAGGTTTGGTGTTTAAGATGTTTCATGACTGGTAGATAAGGAATGGCCATAATCAGGCAGATGGGATCTGCCCAAAGTTGGACAGTGTGAAAGTACTGTGTGGACAGAAGAGGGTCTTGGGGACATTACACACACGTACAGAGCTGGGTCAGACATTAACCCTCAAGTTGCTGGAATTGGGGCAACTCCCGGGATCCACAGGGAAGGGCAGCATAGAGGGACTGAGTATCAAGGGGCCTTGAGCAGTGGCTAGTTACCAAAGGGCACAGGAGTGTTTTAGTATATAATCCCCAAATGATGTCCTGGTGCACAATGATGGACTGTCCGTGCTCTAACTGACCCTTTGAATAACCCTTAGGTTAACTGGGCAAGGGGCTTTACTCGTTCTGAGATATGGGGCCGGGGTGAGCCCTTGACAAGTAGGAAGGGGACACGCCACTGTGTGAAGCACTCCTGTCACTGGCACCCCATCACCGTTGTTGGCCTTGACTACAGGATGGCCAGCTCGGCTGTATTTTGCTCGGCTCCACTATTTTCTTAGCATGTCTGTAAATTAAACATGTGCAGATGTTGGAGTCATTACAAACATCCTGCCCCATGGTAATTCTTAATCTCTTGCACTCTCGTTTACTCAACCATCTAAAGGGAAGTCAAACGCTGACTTTATTTGGCAAGGATTGAAGAGGAAGGATTACATGTTAGGGAATGTTTGTAAGGAACACGCAGTAATTAGCTGTAGCCAAATGAACTCTGTGCACATCAGTAAAGGTTTGGGTAGTGGGCAAAGCAGACAAGTGAAGAGAAGGCCGAGGCGCCGTGCAGCGAGTGGCTCAAACGGGGCACGCATGTGGGGCTCTGTGCTAAGAACAGGTGTGCCACTGAGCACTGCCATTTGACTTTTGGGCAAGGAATTGGTCAGGGTGCTTTCCTGGCTGCTCTCAGCATGACAGGGCAAAGTTCCCCTCTTAGTGGGCAGAGCTTGGGCAGGAAAAAGGCCGTCCCTGGCCTTGGCCATCACTCCTTCAGTGGGGCTGCTGGAATGAGAAGCCAGGGGCTGGCCCTGATCCCATGCTTGTGCTGCATGTGGGAACAGGGCTCTTGAAGCACAGGGAAGAGCTGTGTTTGCGGAAGGAGGAGGGGTCAGTCAAAGGAAGGGGGAAGGACCATCAGGACACAGCTGCTCCTATGACATCCATGCTCCCCACGGTCAGAGACCTCTCTGGAGGGTGGCTGTCTTTGAGGGCTCCTCTTGGGACCCACGGGCCTGAAGTAAACAAGCTGTGGCTAGTTATTAACACTAAAGAATCTGTGTACATTTTATCAAACATCCTCTCTGTGGCAAAAGCAAACTGACCAGGTGTACAAATCAGGGTTCTCCTGAGGACTCGAGGGTTGAGAGGAAGGTCTTACTGGTAGAGAACTGAGCAGGCACTTGCTTTGTTTCCCTTCTGAAAAACATGAAAAGATCCCCAAAGGTGAGCAGTGTGGATGCCCTCTGAAGAGGTTAGAGCGGGCATTTGGTCGGAGGAACTAAGAGCGACCTCAGCTGGCTAGAGTCTCAGCACCAAATGCCACAGTCTGGTGGCTTAAGTCTCCAGAAGTTATGTTCTGGCGGTCCTGGGGGCTGGAGCCCAAGATCGAGGACCGGCAGGACTGGTTCCTTCTGATGCCCTGAGAGAGAATCTGATGCAGGCCTTCCCTTGGCTTCTGGACCCTGCTGGCAACCCCTGACATTGCTTAACCAGTAGATGCATCACCGCTTCTCTGCCTTCGTGTTCACAAAGTCATTCTCCTCGTGTGCATGTCTGTCTGCAAGTGTCCCTCATTTATAAGGACACCAGTCGTATTGGATTAGGGTTCACCCTAATAACTTTACTGCAACTTGATCACCTTCGTAAAGACTCCGTCTCCATTGAGGTCACATACTGGAGTGCTGTTGCTTAGGACTATAACATATGAATTTGGGGACACAATTCAGCCCATAACAGCAAGAGTAGTTAAGGTCACAT
>ML099591.1:15361-29199 GCA_003697995.1 Taxidea taxus jeffersonii
CATAACTTACCTCCAGGGAAATTACCAGATTATAAAGGAGATTATGGACTTCATCCTCAATCACAGAATTCTAGCTGATGTTAATAATTAAATTTACTTAGTTTTTAAAACCCAGGGCAATGGCATAATTCAATCTTTTATGAAGGAAATTACTCTGATAGTGAGGTGGGGAGAGAAATGGGCTGGGAGTTGCAGGGGAGAACTCTGAAAGAGACTGAGGAAAGTTACAGATGGGTTCCGTAGTCCTGGCAGGTGGGAACAAGCAAGATGGTGGTAGGACGGAGAGGAAAATATATTGGCCAATGAAAGAGGTTAACATTTTCATGAAAAATTCCTAACTAAGCCCCTCATTACACATTACAGGGACCCCATTTTTCCAGATGCATCTTTGTTTTTATAATGCAAATTGCAAAGCGCTGTAGAATACCTACCTAGGAGACATTGATTCCCTTAATTAAGGTGTATCTATACCAGAGTTATTTTTGACTCTCTTCTAATTTGCTGATTCTCTTATCTCTTACTCTGATTTCCTCCGGCTCATTTTCTCCCATTGCATTTTTCCACCAAATTCTATTTGTGAATCAATTTGTCCCTAAGAATAGAGCAGCCCTTGCAAAAATGTTTTCAGTACACAAAGAATGGAGAGTACAAGCAAGTAAATCAAAGGTGATCCAATTAGTGATTTTTTTTTCTAGGACAGAGGTATTGAATCTTCATTTATTGTTGGGGGAAAAATACAGAACACCAAAATAAAAGCAGTTTGGTATCCTTTTTAAATAAAGAAAAGTGCAGATGCACTTAGAAAGTTATTTCTTAATCAGCTACAGTGAGGGGCTCAGAAGCCCGTGTCTACTGAGGATGATATTTTTAGTAGACCTAATACTGCAGATTCTGAGATGCTCTCTCTATAACGGAATCCACTAAGCAAAGCATAGGTGAATATCAACAAAGCTGCACAAACATCGTTAATATCCTGGAAGGTATGAAAATAAGAGGGGCTCATTTGTCCCTGCTCTGTGGTCTACCCTCCTCCAAATCCCTATGAGTAAAGGAGACCTCTAGTTATCAAATGCGAAACATTTCTGCCCGCCTCTTCTACCATGCAGACATTCCCATCATTGGCATTTATGTTTTAAGCACAATAAAGAGCTTTACAGAGCTGAACTGAAGACGTCTTTCCCTTTTCATTCCCATCAATCATAGCCTCTCACCAAGGTGATTCCATGCACCTCCTTCACTGGTGCCCTACATAGAAGCCCACCACATCCCAAAACATCCCATGTCAGCCTGCACAAAGGACATCCACCTTTAGGTTGAAAAGGGTCAAGTTCATTCCTGAACTGGCCCTAGACATCACTGGATTAAACAATGAGAGAAAACATGCCAGTAGATCTCAGAAGACACAGAAAGATGTTTGCTCACTGATTGGATCGAGCCATCTATGAATCGAAGCAGAAAACCTTCGAAGTGATATTCTTCTAATAATGCCTTGCATGGAGTGAATGAGTTAAGATTTGGGAATGGATGGTAGCCACTCTGCAGACTGGAACAGGGGATGGAACGTGCTCCCCTCAGCTTGCCACCCAATATAGACTTTGCAGATAAACAGGCATTTTCTTGGTTTAGGGTACCATTTGCATGATATGTGTGAAAAGCTCTGAGGTACCAGGTAGTATCGAGGGCAGAAGGAATTATCGATCTATTGCCCTTGCTGTGTCATGAGGATGATTGAACCCATGAAATCTGTGATGATAAGGAAGACAGGGGTTCAATATCTCAGACAGAGAATCCAAAGAAAAGTTCAACAACAATCCCATTGTCCTGGAGAATATCTTTACAAAGCTATAAAAGAGGGCATATACCTAGCATCATTGATGCCTCTATTACAGAATCCAGATGAACTCAGAGAATATTATTATTACAATTCCATCATGGCTGACTCCATTTTCATTTTGTTGAAGTTTAAAAAAACAACTTCTGAGTGAATAAATTTTGTCCTTTGTCACAAATATAATGCAAAGCAATGACAAAATAACTATTAAACTCTACAACGTCACTGTGGCATGAAGAGATTAAGGTTATAAAATAGTTGAAGTTAAAATTGCAATCTTGGTCATAGATTTGGTATTGCTTTCATATTTTCTTCTTTACACATCCAACAAAAAATTTGCCCATGAGGTAAGGAAGAAGTATGATAAATACGTACTTCCTTGATTATATTCATTATCCTTTCTAATTTTTTTTTAAATTTTTCAGCTACAGCACTACAATATCTATGGAAATACAAAATTACCAAGATGGTTATCTGCAATAAAAAAAGTTGGTACAGAAGTATGCGTGACAACACCAGCCCCCAAAATAATGCTTGCATAAGAGAGAAATGAGGTTACGTTTAGGACAGAAGATTGAAGCCCGGAAATAATTAAGGTGAATAACAAAAAGAAAACCATTTGAGGATTAAAAACAGCTCAGTAGCTATGGGAGCTTGAGAAAGGAAGGCACCTAGGTGCCCACCCTGTGGGGCTGGAGAAGTAGTAGAACCCACTCACAGAAGCAGAGAAAGTCTAGAAGATCAGGTTACACACATCGATTAATCCCACCCTCAAAGTACCTGCTTTCCACATGGGGAGAAACAGTAACACTATTTCTAGCATGAAGAATATTGCATATGGAAACTCTACCACATTGAACATTACAGTGAATTTAAAGACACAATGTTGTAATGGTATTTTTAGAATGAATTGTGGTTAAATATGACTTTAACAACATAAGCAAAATTGCAATTTTACTAGTGCCTAGAAACACAGAGTTGAAGACAAAGTGATTTTGGCCACTTCTGTCCAAGTTTATATTCCATAGAAGATGAGGTTTCCATCACTTGAAAATCAGAGTCTGAAAGAACCACCTGGCTCAGGCCTGAAATCCTCGCTGGAGAACATCTATCTGTATCACTGAGTAGAACCATTATTGTTTAGGTGGAAGCCCGTGGAGAAAAAACAGAGGGACTCATGACAAGCATGAAACCATAGTCTGACCTTTCTCTAACTTTGCAGCTTGTACCCTGAGACTCCTGTCCCTGTAGCAAGGTGATTTGGGGAAAGTTAAAATGATTTATTGAGTATGATCTTTAATCAAGGATTCCACAAGACTAAAATAACACAAAATAATAGCATGATAACAGAGGGACTGGATGTTGTAGTTATTATGGCTGCCTAAGAAATGACACCAACACATAAGAACTTAAATGAGGGGTCACCATTTATTATCTCACGCACCTGCTGCATATCAAGATGTCGGTGGCTCTGGCAGGGGTCACTTGTGATGCCGCAGTCTCGAGGCTGGCCAGGGTCCAGGCATCTGCAGTCCCAATGGGGCTAAAGACCCATTTTTTCTTTTTTTTAATATTTTATTTATTTATTTGAGAGAGAGACAGTGAGAGAGAGCATGAGCGAGGAGAAGGTCAGAGGGAGAAGCAGACTCCCCGTGGAGCTGGGAGCCTGATGTGGGACTCAATCCTGGGACTCCAGGATCATGACCTGAGCTGAAGGCAGTCAATCAACCATCTGAGCCACCCAGGCGCCCTAAAGACCCATTTTCAATGCTGCTCCCCACAAGGCTAGCAAAATGCCACTGACTGAGGGCAGGAGGCTTGAAGTCCTCACACACAAACTCCTCTAGTATGGAGTGACACAACAGCAGACTTTCTTCAAGGTGACTAGTTCAAAAGAGAGCAAGGTGGACACTGCAATATCTGGTATGACATATAGGGTTCCCTCTGTCAATATATCACTGAATGCAGAGGTCAGTCCTATTCGTTGTGGGCGGGCTGCAGTGGGCTAAGAGCACCAGGAGGAGAGGATTCTTGGGGCCATCTGGTAGGCTGTCCACCACACCAGGTGACATTCCTCCAAAGACACCCACAAAAAGGGATCCACACTAAACTATTCAGTAGAAGAGTTCGAAGACATGACTCTGAAGCCACTCTCATGGTCGCTGCCAATAGTCCTCACGCCTTCTTCATCCAATTCCTCACCCCATGACTTCTGGTTCCTTCCACCACTGTTTGTTAAGACTCATACTCTCTCAAAGGGGTTTATGACTTTGATGTGACACCATAGGCCCCTGATTTTCCCGTGATTGTCCAAAGGCTGAATCCACAGCCTCCTCCCCTCAGTGTGGCATCCACACATTACTTACTTGCTGAGGCATCTAATTTTCCCTAGGGTCCTCCCATTTCCTTCTCACAATACTTTGGGGTTTCTATTTATTCGGTTTTTCCTTGGGATGCCCTTGAAATTCCTTCAAGCGCCTTTCTTTAAACTCGAACCTGCCTTCAGTGATTCTCTCTGGGAACAGGGTCCATTTCAGAGGTCACATCTATTCTCCTGGAGACCTCTATTCAAGTAAAATCAGTATCTTTCATCTAATGCAGACCTCTGGGACCTCAGCGGGTTCCAGGCCCACAAGCCACATTCCTGTTGCACACTTCCTTTCATGTGTCTCCCAGACTCCCAAAGATCACTGTGTCCCCAAGGTGCTCCTCAGCCTCCCCTGCCTGTCAATCAAATACACTTCTGCTGTGCCTGACCTGTGTTGCTGACACCTGACACCTGGGAATTCTAGAAGCCTTGGATTTTGGTGCTCCCCCACAAGAATCTGGCTGGTAGTTCATTTTAATTCAAAACTCACCAGAAATGCTCCTCCTCCTTTTTATTTGCATTGATCAAAATGTCTTATCAAGAAGATTCAATGCCCCTCTATCCGCCAACTTTAATTCCTCTTCCAAAACGGTAACAGAAATCCATTTGCTGAGAATCCATGTCTGTTTAGCAGCATATTCACAAGGTTTTCTAATATTCCACATCATCATCAGGATAATATGAAAACCTATTGTCAGGATTCCAGTTTGCCTGTTACCCAAATCACATGTCTAAACTTATATCCTCCTAGTCCGTCCCACCTGCATGGGCATCCTCAGCTCCAGAACCTCACTGGCATGCATGCTCACACTCACACTCTCTCACACACACACACACACACACACACACACATGCATGCACACCCATCCACACACATACAGTAAGCCTGCTCCAGTCACCAGAGCCCAGGAGAGACCTGTCCCTGTTCGAGTGCCTGGGAAAGTCCAGCTCAGCTAGGAGGGGGCCCAGAAACAGTGATGTGTTCCTACCTCTGTTAAAGGCCAATGGCATGCTTGTTTTTTCTGGTTCTAAGGCAACTCCCCTGAATTTTGGGACTTCTCATTTTAAAGGCTTACTACACTTTGTCATAACTGAAAATTCTTGACTGTTATGTCTTCAGAAATGTTTTTCTCCATCCCATCTTTCTTTTTCTCTGGGATTCCTGCCGCATGTGTGTTAGACCTCTTGACCTTGTCCTCAAGAGTACCTGAGCTTTACTATTATTTTTTTAATTTGTTTATTCTATGTTCTTCAGATTGGATAATTTATATTTGCCTCACTTCTGTTTTACTGTTTTCTTCTGGTATCTTTATTCTGCTGGAGGACTCATCTACTGATTTTTTTTTTCAAATACTTGTTTAGTCAGCTATTTTCACTTGGTTATGTTTGATAGCTTCTATTTTTCTGCTGACATTTTATGAATCTAGTCTTTATACTTTATTTGCTTCCCCATCTTTGAGAATAGTTATAGTATCTTCTATAAAATTGCCTGCTAATGCCAACATCTGAGTCGTTTTGGAGTTATGCATACACTGATTGATGTTTGCCTGTGTATTTTTACTTTGCATGTCTACTGATTTTTTATTTCATCATAGACATCGTAAAATTGTAAAATTGTGTCATAGAGACTATGGATTCGGTTATATTCCTCCAGAGAGCATTAATTTTCTTGTATTAACAGATAGTTTTCCCAGCAGAAAACAGATTCATAACTCTGGCTCCCCTGCACAGGTAGCATCCATTATCTCTCCTGTAAATTTGGCCAAGCTACTCGCACTGTGCCTCACAGATATGCCGTGTAGCAGTTCCATAGTTGGGGCTGCGTTTTCTATGCATGTCTGGGCTACACCCCCTGTAATTCTTTCCATGCAGGGACGTCTCTCTTAATTTTCCTCTGGACATGACAGCTCTGAAATCTGTCATCTGATTTTTAAAACTGGTAGTATTGTTATTTTGTATCCAATTTCTAGTTTTGTTTTGTTTTGTTTTGTTTTTTTCCATAAGGTGGCACTAACGGTGGAAAGGGAGGGGGAGGAGATCCTTGGGAGAAAAACTGTTAAAAAAAAAAGTGACAATCTCACGCACAGTCATTTACCTCTTCCAAGTGTCACTCCATTCCAGTTTCTTCCTGATTGTGATCACTCTCCAGTGACTTCAGACAATTGTGTTTGTTTTTTTTTCTTATAGTTTATTTTCTGAGCAAAAGTGTTGTCCCACCTGAGATGACCTACCCTTCTGGCAGTGGAATGTCCTTCACTCCACATGTTTCTTGAGGATCACTTTGCAAGTGAAATGTGAAACCCAGTGCTATGTTTATTTTATAGTGCAAACTATCAGTTTTGGATGCGGGGTTTATATCGAATGAAAGCAAGATGAACCACTTAGAGAATATCAGTGTCTGATGTCTAGGTGTCTAGGTTTTATTCCCACCCACCTCTCTCCTCAGTTCCATCCTCCTTGACCATCACCAAGGATTCACCTGTCTTCTTCCTTGTGATAGATAGTTACCGTGGGATGACATCGAGGATTGAAAGGCAAGCTGTGTCCACTCTCCTAGTTCACTAGACAGCTTTTAAACAACAGTACATTGTTTATCCCAGGCCTTTGCCTAAACGGGGAAAAAAGAATAGAAAAGAAAAAGAAATGTGTTACTAAGAGCATGTCAAAAAGGAAAAGGTAAAATCGTCTCACACTTCTCACCCCACCCCTTGCTTGCCTCCTTCTCAGGATGGGTTGCTCAGAGCAGAACTGTGGGTGAGTCTCCGTGCCCCACAGCAGACGCACATGGTCCACAATCTCCAACCAGGAAAGAGCCAGGAGGGGAGGGGCAAGGAGGAGAGTCACAGGATGCAACAAGAACCACAGACTTGCCCTGAGACCATATAGCACTCCCGGGACCCCTCATCCATAATCTGTGCCCAGGAGTGCAGAGATGTGGTTTTCGTTGATTCTGTTCCTCAGGGTTGTCTATCCTGCCAGTCTGGGGGAAAGTAGAATTTACAAGTAATTTCCCACTAGAATTGGACAAAAGAGGCCAGAACTCATTACTTCTTCAAGCCATAGGGAGAGACATGTAACTTTATTTTGTCTGATTATATTAGACAGTACAAAATATTTCCATTCATGATATATTTTGTGCTACACACATCTGTATTATCACTCTAGACATTATTATTCATTATTATTGCTTCTGTTTTTATTCTGAAGATGTAAATCATCAACAGAGGGACTTTGGGCCCATCAGCAAAAATCTGCCTCAGCCACCCATTGGGTGGCTCAGTGGGTTTGAAGCCTCTGCCTTGGGCTCATGTCATGATCCCAGGGTCCTGGGATCGAGCCTTACATCGGGCTCTCTGCTCAGCGGGGAACCTGCTTCCCCTTCTCTCTCTGCTTGTTTGTGATTTCTCTCTGTCAAATAAATAAATAAAATCTTAAAAAAAAATCTGCCTCAGCTTTTCCATATTAAACCCTCCCTGTGTCAGTTAATGCCCTGGTTAAAGCCAGGTCTCTCTCAGTGTCACCATTGCCAATAGTCCTATAAATTTCATTGAAATTCCCCCCTTAGGAGAAAACATGAAACTCACCCCCTCTGTTTATTTCCTTTTTCTCTGGCACATGAGGAGTTAAGCCCCAGGTTCCTTCAGGAAGTCAATTAAAAAGGGATAGTGTCGGCTTAATCACAGGCTCTTCCTATCTGTTTTTTCCAGTAGTTACTTTCAAACTGCTAACTTGAAATCACAGTCCTGTGCTGTCTTCAGAAGTTCACTCAATCAAAAGCCAAGTGCTGAGTAATCAAAGATCTTAAATCACTGGAAGTTCTAACCCTAACCGCAAGAGGATTAAAAATCCAGTAGCCAGAACTCAGTTCTTCGATCCAGCAAGTGCCAGTGCATAATGAGAAATCCCTAAAACCCCAGATCACAGCCATGTCCTTGCCCACCACAGACCTAAGTGGAAAACCTCTTTAATTCCTTAAGAGATCCTATCTGCCTGATGAAAATAGATATTGGCTTCTGTGTAGCCTGATTAGAAGAATGGGAGCGGATTAGCAAAGTTGCAAGAGGAAAGCTGAGCCTTGCTCATTTGCATGGCCCTGCCTGACAGGTGAAGTTAACGGAAGGAAGAACGGAGCTTGCTCAGAGGCCAGCTGCCCTGAATTAAAGCAAGCCTTTATTTATTCAAGTTACAGAGAGATTAAGATCCATTTATTTTGCCATATCCAATTTCTAAAATCTATTAAGTACTCTGACTTACTAATTTTATTTTCTGTAGCAAACACCCACGCTGCTTGGAGAGATGTTTATTTTCATTCTAAACAGCCCATCACTGGTTGTAACTGAAAGGTAAGTGGTTGTAGCAAAAGTCTCTTCCTATGTGTTGGGATGAATGAAAATTATTTCTGTCTATTTAGAGTATAAATATTTAAAATCCCACATTCTTTAGCACTGTGCTATTGCTTACTTATTGCCACATAATGTGCATGTACAGTATGCTACAGAACATACACGCATATACCAGGTGTCTGCAAAATACATGTACTAGATACAGTGTAGCACAGCAATATTTGATATCAGAGAAGCCCCGGAAATGATTGCCTGTTTTGAAATATCATGTCTTGAATAAGTCTATATACATTTAGCAGTAGAATTTGAGGTTAAAATTGTCCAAAAATAGTAAGCTTCAGAAAGAGCTTAGATTCTCTTTGAATCTCTTCTGTAGAACTTGGGATTATATACTTTTGTCACCTCTGAGGCCCCTGTCATTGGCTTCCTTTGAAGAGGTTTTTTAAAATGTGTCAGTTATTTGAATAATTTAATGATTGTAATTATAATCATTATAAAGTGCAAAATTACTTTAAACTAATAACAACATATCCTCCCTGAAATATCATTTCCTCAACATTTGCATATAAGCAAAAAGCCTATACATTTGGGATTTCCTTTTCAACTCTATCATTTTAAACAAAACTGATTTCTTCACCCAGACTGTTAACTCTAAATTCAGAATATTTCAGTAAAATACAAGAATATCATCCTATATGAAGGCTTTGAGATACAGTACAATTGTGGACATATCTTTTTAAAAAGTCTTTGTTAATTCAGGATCACAGAAGTTTTTCTCCTGTTTTCTGTGATACACGTTGTTACATTTTAATCGGTGGTCCAGAATTACTTTTCGTGGATGATATAAGGTGGGTTGAGATATTTTTGTTTGGTTTTTGTTTTTATTTTGTTTGTTTGTTTTGCCTATTAATATCTGCATTCGTTGGCTGGCGCTGCCATAGAAAATTACAGGCTGAGGAGCTCACACACAGAAATTATGTTCTCACAGTTCTGGAGGCTGGGAGTCCATGATCAAGTGTCCACAGGTTTTGTTTCTTCCAGGACCTCTGTCCTTGGCATGCAAACAGCTGTGTCCTTGCTGGATCTTCACACACTCACCCCTTGGTCTGTGTTGTCTGTATCTTGATCACCTCTTCTTATAAGGACACTGGTCTCAGGCTCATGGCCCATTCACATGACCTCACTTTATCTAATTACCTCTTTTTTTCATAAGAACAATGTATTTATTTATTTGAGAGAGAGAGAGAAAGAATGAGTTGGGCACAGAGGGAGAGAAAGAAACATACTCCTCGCTGCGCAGGGAGCCCCACACGGGGAAGGGGAGGCTTGATCCCAGGACTCCAAGATCATGACATGAGCTGAAGAAGGCAGATGCTTAACCAACTGAGCCACCAACTGAGTGTCACCACCTTAATTACCTCTTTAAAGACCTTCTCTCCAAATGCAGTTACATTCTGCATCGCCGGTATTAGGACTTTGACATAGAATTTGCAGGGGACACATTTCAGCCCAGAACAATATCCACTAGCATCAGCAATATTGGTTAAAAGGCTACTTTTCTCCATTGAATCTCTGTACACCTTTCCTGAAAATCAGTATCCACACACATGTGTTCTTACTTCTGAATTCTCTGTTCTGTTCCCTTGAACTACAAGGCTATATTTAAACCCACAAATTAGGTAGTATCGATTCTCCAACTTTCCTTTCCTTTTGAATATTGCTGTGGCTTATATGTGAATTTCGGAATTCACTTGTAATTTGCACAATATACTGTGCTGAATTTTTTTTTGGTGTGTTTATTTTATTTTATTTTTTTTGTTCTGTTATGTTAGTCACTGTACAAAACATCATTAGTTTCTGAGCACTGGGTGTGGTGCATAAACAATGAATCTTGGAACACTGAGAAAAGAGAAGAAAAGAAAAGAAAAATGAAAAAAAGAAATGCTTGAGACCATCACACTGAATCTAAAGATTCTTGTGGAGAGAATTGACATTTTAATAAGACCAATGACATTTGGACAATATTAAAATACCATATATAAGGTTCCCATGTCCATGAGTAAGGTATATCTTTTATTTTGTGAGGTCTTCCTTAATTTCTCTCACTATGGTTTGATAGTTTTTGGTATATAGGACTTGTAAAACTATGAATTTTACCTCTAAATATTTCATATTTTACTATGCCATGAATACTATGTTTTTAAGATTTTATTTATTATTTGACAGAGAGAGACAGTGAGAGAGGGAACAAAAGCAGGGGGAGTGGGAGAGGGAGAAACAGGCTTCCCGCTGAGCAGGGAGCCTGATGCCGGGCTCGATCCAAGGACACTGGGATCATGACCTGAACCAAAGGCAGACACTTAATGACTGAGCCACCCAGGTGCCCCATGAATACTATTTTTAATTTGTTTAACTTCTAATGGTTTGTGGCTAGAATGTAGAAATACAAATGCTTTTTATATATTGTCCTTCAACACAATTACCTTGATAAAATGCTTTACCACTTCTATTACTTCTTTGTGGAGTCCATCAGATTTGACAATTCTGATACCTGAGAATATAGATGATTTACTTTTGCTTTGTCAATTCAGATGTCATTTATTTATTATTTATTTATTTATTATTTTCTTATTATTTTTGCATTAGCTAAAACTTTCAATACAAGTATTAACAGAAGTGGTGAGAATAGACATTTTTTCTTATTTCTGATTATTTCTATAACTAATTATTTCTAGCATTAACTTTCCCAACATGAAGTATAATGCTCATTCTAACACTTCTGTAGGTGGCATTTCACGTTCAGAATATTGCCTTCTCTTTCTAGTTGTGGGGAGTATTTATCTATAAAGAATATTGAATGTCGTCAAATGGTATTTCTGTTTCTGTTGAGATTATCTGTTTTCTCTTCTCTAACTTTTTGTCTTTTTAAGGTTTTATTTATTTACTTAAGAGAGACATAGCAAGAGAGGGAACACAAGCAGGGGGAGTAGGAGAGGGAGAATCCGGCTTCCCACTGAACAGGCAGCCCTATGCAGGGCTCGAACCAAGGACCCTGGGATCATGAACTGCGCCTAAGGCAGAGGCTTAGTGACTGAGCCACCCAGGTTCCCCTAATTTAACTTTTTAATATGGTGATTGCATCAGCTGATTTTAAATATTGAAGCACCCTTGAATTCCTGCAATAAATCCCACGTGGTCATGATGAAGTATCATTTAAAGCAGTGTTCATTTGATTCACCATTAATGCATTGCTTTATATATCAATTTTCATGAGAGATATTAATATTTAGTTTTCCATGTTTACATTGTTTTTAACCACTTTTATAATCAGAGTAGTACTGACTTCTCAAAATGAATCAGGAAATATTTCCTTGTCTTCATTTTTGGGAAAGACTTGCATTAGATTAGTATTATAAATACCACATATTTAAGGACAACTGATATCCACCAAATAAGCCATGTGACTCAGAAATTTTCTTCATGGAAAGATTTGTAAGTTAGAATTTAATTTTTCTAATAGGGCTATTTAGTTTATCTATTACATCTGGAGTAAGTTTGGTGTTTGTGTCTTTCAATAAATGTTTCCATTTTATGTAAGTTGTGAAATTATTAATGGTATAAATTTATTCATGTTAAACATTTATCCTCTATAGATGTTTATTATGTTGATTTATTATTTACAGATATTTTTAATATATGCTTTTTTTTAATTTAGAGAAAGAGGTAGAGAGAGAAAGTGAGAGCAAGCATGAGTGAGGGGCTGAGGGAGAGAGAGAAAATCTGAAGCAGGCTTCCCGATGAGCATGGAGCCCAATGAGGGTCTTGATCTCATGACCCTGAGATCATGGCCTCAGCTGCAATCAAGAGTCAGACATTTAACCGCCTGCACCACACAGGCACCCCCTCTATAGATCCTAAATATACTCTAATATCTATAAAAATCTAAAGTGATGTCTTTTCCTAATAATGGTAATTTATGTCTTCTCTCTTTTTTTCCATAAAAATTGGCTATGTCTTATCTCCTACTGAAGTCTGCAGCACTAATCCCTTCTAGCTGCCTCCCTTGCACACCTGTGAGGTCCACTTCCACCAGTGAACATCTAGACATTCACCATCCATTGCTAATTATTTAATTGGGCAATTACAGTGTATCCAGAGTAGTATCAGAAGTGCTAAACCTCACCCACCCACGGGGAACAAGTCTGTCAGCCAGACTGTGGTGCTCATGCAGTTTCTTTTGCCTTTGGCAGGATCCACTCATTTCCAAATTAACTAGATCAGTGCTATTTCCCTGGCCCAACTCAGTGAAGTTTTTTTGTACATTTGTCATACAGTCGGATTATTTTGTCACATTCTGTTTTCTATTCTGGGATTCCTCGACTCGAGTGATTGGTTATACACTTACATATATTGGGGTTTACTCTTTGTGAAGACATGATGTTTCACAAATACATAGCATCATGCATGTGCCATCGCATACCATACAGAACATTTTCGATGCCCTACAATATCCCCTGCATTTCATTTATTCAATCTTCACTCTTTTCTTCCCAGTGACAATTAATCTTTTTGCTATCTCAATATGCTTGCCTTTCCCAGAATGTACGTGATTGGAATCACAGGGTAGAGACTTTTCAGACTGGTTTCTTTCTTTCTTTCACACATTAAAGTGCATCCTGTGTATTTTCATGGTTCAATAACTCATTTCTTTTTATTACTGAATGACATTTCACAATTTGTTTATCCACCAGATGGAAAGTCATCTTGGTTGCTTCTAGTTTTCTGTGATTATGAATAAAGAAGCTACAAGCAGTCATGTAGGAGTCATTGTGTTGGTGTAGATCCCAGACAAATTGGATAAATACCTAGGAGTGTAATTACTGGATCATATGGGAAGACTATGTCTAAATTTGTAAGAAATAGCCAAACTGTCTCCCAAAGTCACTATATGGTTTTTGTTCCCCCACCAGGCAAGAATGAGAGTTCCCGTGGCTCCTCATTCTTGCCAGCAGCCGACAGTGTCAGGTCTTCTTTGTTTTCTTTGATTTTTAGCCATTTTAAATAGGTGTGTAGTGGTGATCCTGCTATTTTTTATAAGAAATCATGTTTAGCATCTTCTCCTATGTGCATTTTCCATCTCTGGGACTTCTTTGGTGAAGTATCTGTTCAGATATTTTGCTCACTTCAAGTGTTTTGCCTTTTATTGACTTTGAGAGTTCTTTAAATATTTTGGACACAAATTCTTTATAAGAAATGTGTTTCACAAACGTTTTCTACACCCATGGCCTGTTGTTTC
>RCUC01120300.1:0-12171 GCA_003697995.1 Taxidea taxus jeffersonii
GATTCTGAGGTTGTTGAATAGCCTGGAACACACAGAGGAAAGTCAGAAGTGTGCAAGGGCCAGGCCAGGTGACCAAACAATTGTCTCCTAGCTCTGCTCTTCTTCCCATGAGGCCGAAGGAAGAGAACAGAATCTGGAATGCAGAGGCAGGGGACTAAGTAGGAGTAGTGAACTATCAAGGATTGTGGTGTGAATGTAGTTCACATTCTGATTGTGAGGTCCGGCTGGAAGCAGCCCCTGACGTTGCTGAAGGAGGCTAGGGCATGGGATGGCGGGATGGCTCGGTGACCCGAAGCTGTCACGTCGAAGGGCCACTGTTCCCGTGTGTGGGATGCAGTTGCGGGGAGCCACAGGGAGGACTTTCGATGTACCAGATTCAGGCCTGGAGTCTGGGTGCAGCTGATTTGTGAGTATGGCTGAGGTGAATTGGGTGCAAAGTGATGGGACAGGGGCCAATTCTACACTGAGAAAAAAAGTCACTCTCGAGTTTAAGAAAATACCTGAGAAATGTGAATATAAAACTGAGTGATGAGATTTGATAAGTTATTGCCTTGAGTTGCATTTAGAGTCAAATTATATTGGTGCCTCAGCTAGAAAACCATCTTATAGTTCTCTTCTGGGGAGGTTATTCTTTTACCTGCATATATGAATGTACTATGCTAGGGAAAACACACTCGCATAAGAGAATTTAGCCCCTGAGCCTGACTAAATCAGTACTCCATTTTCTAAAAGCCATAAAATGGAAGAAAAGTGACAGGCCCACTCCTTGGAATGCTGAAAGGTCAAGGCATTTCTGAGACTGACAGTTTTTAAGAGTCCTATTCCGTGCCAGAAGATGCAGAAGTATGTTTTCCTATGTGCAGCACAGCAATACAGTTTTATAGGCTACTCTAGGATTTGATACTATTGAAAACCAGGATAGTAACATGAGCTCGAAATGCTGCGTAGGAGCCAGCTAAGGAGAAAGCCAAGTTGAAATAAGTGAAGAGCAACTAAAACCTCTGGGAAATCTTATCTAAACTCCAGACTGCACACCCTCTCCGACGAGCTTCTTAAGCTTGGTTGGAAATGCCAACCCAGTCTTAAAATTGCCTCAGCCAACAGGCAGCCTGCTTTGCTAGGAGAGCGATTTCAGCCTTTAGGGGAAGAGGCTCTATTCCTCAACAGAGAGAATTTTCTTGTCCTCTAAACATGCTGTAGAAACTCTTCTTATAGATTTTTGTTTTTACTATTTTACCTTTCTCTGAAAAAAAATGCACTTAACTCTGGTGTTGGTTTACAACCTTGGGAATTTCCTGGGTAAAATTCCAAATTCCTCCCCATTCAAGGAGGGTAGAGAGAGACTGAAGGGAGAAGCGGGCCACTCCAGATTTGCCAGTGGCAGTTTCAATAAGCAAGGGAACTTACAGATGACGCTTGTCTGAGGTGGCAACAAAATGAGTGGATCTCCATGCCCGACCTCCAGAATCTTAAAATTTATAGAGACGTCTTAGTCGGGTGTAATCACGTATACCATCCAGATGGTCCCAATTTACTCTCTCAAGGCTGTGTCCTTGGGTAGCTTCCACGGTGGGAATGATAGGCAGAGGGTACATTCCAAGGACAGGGGAGGAAGTGAGGAGCCTCTAATTGCCTGGGTCTGGTTTGAGGGTCAACTTGTGATCACATTGTCTTGATGACCAGTGCTTGCAATCTTATATGCCCCTCTCTTTTGTCATGTGCCCTGAGCCATCCGCAAGGGGTTTGGTGGTTACCTGGCTGCATTGGAGGTGGAAACCATAGCAGCGATATAGGCACATGTAAGAGAGGCAGATTAAGATGATCCTCAAAATAACAGTTTTTCCACCAGGAGCCATTGATTGCTGAAGTGTCCCCTAGGCTGGGGTTGGATCACTCAGGGCATTCACTTGTGTTTTTATGTGATTTAATAAAGATGATACATTAGCAGACTTTTCAGGTATGAACTTTTTTTTTTTTTTTTTTTTTTTAGATAATGGTACAGGAGCCTCCTTAGAAGGCAATAATAGTATCCCAGGCCATCCTATTTTAGTAGATAGCATTTTTCATTAGAGACATTTTGGTGTTCAGTAACGACAGGCTTTGCCAGCAATCATTTAGGATTGTTACATAGATTTAGTAAGGGCTTCTATGATATATATATATATATTTTTCCCAGACTTTTGGATGAGATAAAAATGGCAACCAAATTAATTATACCAGTGGAAAACAGAACATGTCCACCTGGCCTTGAGGAAAGAGAGATTGGCATCTTTAGGAATTTGACTTGGTTCTGTATACCATGCGTGTTGCCTTGGCCAGGGGAAGCAGCACTGTCAGGTATGAAGACATGGAATGGTGGTGGGATATGCCAGACCAAGATCCAAACCCTTTTCCTTTCCATGTTATGTGTTCTATTCCAGCTAAAGTGCATTTCAACAGTTACAGCTTGTAGCAAGACAATAGAATCCCAATGGAGACTGAATAGTTCCCCATCACCCAGGGGAAGAAAGTAACTCATCCATCCCAGTGGGACATCTTATAAATTCCAGTGGATAATGCCTTTTCTGAACATAAAGAGGTTTGGTGCCATCAGCAGCACAGCATGTTGGGAGCAAGAGTTGAGACAATGGCTGTTTCCCTTGACTTCCATACCTTTATAGCATTGGGTATCTTGGCAGGGGTCCCCAGTCTGGCAAATGGGCAATAGGCCCTGCTGGTTGATCATTTAAATGTATTAAAACCTGCCATAGTATTCTAATCCCCTTGGCCAAGCTGAGTTTACCTGTTATTAATTTAACTAGTTGCTTTATTTTAAAAAATCTGTTGCTTTAATAGTCTCTCTCTCTTTCTTTTTTCCATTAACCCTGCCGCTTGCAGGTTATAGAAGAGTTGGAACCTTCTTTTGCTGTCATGTTCTTTTGTTCAGTCTTGTACATCATGACCTTTGCAATGTGACCACCATCACTGTTTATTTTACAAGGTTATTCATGTATAGTACTCAGCTTCTTTAATCTCCTAATAGTGGCAGCCTGACTTGCACAGCAATAGGGGGAAGCTTGGATTAGGCCAGATGCAGAGTCTGCATGAGCCAAGACACATTTAGAATCCTCTCTTGCAGGGAGGGAGACAATTACCAGCTGGCAATTCTAGTGGATGGCCCCAGCTCCTTCGGCAGTTACCTTGGGCATGGTTTAGAACACACAGAACACTATTACTGCATGAACCAACTCACTGTATTTTAAGAGCAATCAGGCATCCTTGGCAATATGACATCTCATCCATGCACTGTGGTGGCCACTGTTTCTCTCTATCCAATCTGTATGTGATGATGGGTCTGTTGCTAGGGCTCATACCCAGTGAGGACATCAGCTTTCTGATTGCCAGGGAGAGTTGGTATCTTAGGACTGGGGACATGGAAGACAGTGAGGACTGCCTCAGGCTCTTGTAGATGAAACCAAATGCCTTTTTTACATATTATGACCTGACAAGAACTTATTTGTGATCATCTATCTTTTGGCTTCCCATTGCCTGAGTCATAGGACTAATGCCTTTAGAATAGCCCAGATGTTAGTGCAAAGGGTTAATGGCCAGGGCTCACGGATGATCACCAGTTAAGCTGCTCTGAGTTTAGCCCACTGGCTGTTTTGGGTTATTCCTGTTTCCATCCAGATGGTGCTGAATAATAACTGCAGTTCATGTGGACAGATTACCTCAACTGGACCAATCCGTAGATCAGGCATCAGTGGGGATTTCCTGTGCTCCTTCCTGGAAGGCCACAGGGGCCACCAGAGGAATGAGAACATGTAGAAGATCTATATACTCTATAGGGCTTAGTTGTATCCACAGTTTTAGAGACAGTGGGGTGGTGGACAGGGTGTTCCTCTGTTGCAAGTAAGTTTGTCACTTAATCAAAGTGTGGGTTTGAATCATGGCAGAGTTTGGTCCATGTGATATAGTTTTAATCCACCCCTTGCTAGAAAGGGAAATTCTTACCATGGTTTACCATTCTTTCATAAGAGGCTGTACATGGAGGAGCACTGTGCACAATGTTAGGAGCTGTTGCTCTGTGAGGGTATGTTGGGATTCTGCTTCCTTCTAGAACTGGGACCAAAATTCTGGGAGAAGAGGATACTCTTCTGTTGTCTCTGTCATAGTGCCCAGTGTATACCTGTCAGAATCATAGATGCATCTAACTCTAATGGTAGCCCTGCTTGGGAGATGCTCAGAGTTTTAGTCTGTTTCACCAGTATTTCTGCCCTTGCAGAGGTGGCTTGCTGCTCTGATACCCAGTCCCACACATGCCCTTTCTTTACCAGACTATATAAGGGATGGAGGCAAAATGTCAAGTGAGACATAAAAATCTTTCAAACACCCAAACCCCTATAAAGGCTTGCACCCCTTTCATGTTTTTAGGAGTTGGGTAGACTTGTACCTCAACAATTACAGCCTCTGGGACAATGTGCATCTTGCCTGACCAAACAGCTCTTCAAAACTCCCAAGGCCTGGGCATTGAATTTTCTGTGTGTTCAGTGTCCATTCTCATTTCTTACTAGATGTTACAACAAAGTCTGTAGTGTCTTGTAGTAGAGGCAAGTCTTTACAAGTTGACCTCTTTAAAAAAAAAAAATCAATGTAATGGGCCCATTTTATTGATGTGGGGAAAAAGAAGGACAGATCTCTGGCTACTATCCCATGACATATAGTTGGGATATGTAGGCAACCTTGGGGAGTCCTTGAAAAATCCATTGTTGCCTCTCACCATGAAAGCAAGCTGATCTTATGATTTAGTGGCCAGAAGTATATTGAAAAAGGCATTCGCTAAGGACAGCACAGCCTGGTACACTCTTAGGACCATAGCCAAAGTATTTTAGATGGTGGCAATGTTGGGCACAGCCACATGGATGGGTGCATTACCTTGTTTAATTTTTGGTAGTCCACTGTAATCTGCCATAAGCCATCTGGCTTTCTACTAGCTATAATGACCTATTGAAAGTACTATAAGCAAAGCATAAAATACCCGCTGGATATGGTTCTTGGATAGTTTCTCTTATCTCCTTTGTGCCTCTTGGGCAATTTTTATTGTTTGGAAAGTATTCTTTGCAGGGATGGCATGCTGATTGGTTCCCAGCTGGCATTTCCCCTCAGCACTGGTTTTATTATTCTAACCTGGAGGCGGAATTCACCAATAGAGGTTTGCAGAATTTGACCTTTTAGGCTATCAAGGCCCAATATGTTCTCTGGTTAGGGAAATGAAATCCTCATGTTATTGGGGATGGTGGGAAGAATGCCCAATTTGCTGTGTCAAAAGGACCTTCCTGACCATAATAGTTTTTCCACAAAACCATCAATGGTGCTGAGGGAGCCAGAAAACGTGAGGTGTAGTACATGTAGGACATGTAGTACATGTCCTTTGGCTAAGGTATCCAACAGAATGGCCATGTTTTCTTTGTTTCTGGAGGACCACTGAATAGTGAGTTAAACATGATGACTCTGATCATCTCCAATGACCTTCACAGGGAGGCAATTTTGACCTGCATCTTACCTCCACGGCATGGGAAGCATCCACTCCATATAGAAATTATCCCTGAGCTTTCTACTGAAGCAGGCAGGGCAACAGGGATGGTAGAAGCTGATGGGGCAGGTCTGAACTATTGTTCAGGTTTTTAAGGCTTTCCATGGACCAGCCAACACAGTGTTGTGGTGTTGTTCTATCTGGTCAAGTGGGGTCCCCATAGCAATGAGATCAAAGTACACTTGCTTCCACGTTATCTTTACTGACTTATTTTTACAGCCAGTTGGGAAACCTTTTGGCTTTCTGAGTTCCCTCTTCGTTTCCCACTGCCCATACCTCTCTCTGGGATTTATCGGTTTCCTCCAGATCGGCAATGGATTGCCCAACATCAGAAATAACTTGTCCCATGGCTGTGCTCAGCATGGATATCAGTATTCCATACCAGGTGCTGGAGCAGAATGGTTTTCATTCTTGCAGGGAATGTGGCCAGATCAGGACCTTTAGAGACAGGGGTGCAGATCACTTGTCTCATTCCCACCGCTCTAAGAATTTGTTGTAACTCCTCAGTAGATTTCCAGGGATCTGTGTGTCCAGGGAGGTTCCCCTCATTGGGCCAACCCCCCCTGTAGGCTAGAATGATCCAATCTATAAGGGAATAAATACATTGAACAACCTGAGCACCACGCAGATGCTGTCAGAGAGCGTTGTGTGTGGTGATGTTGCTCATTTTTTTGCCTCCTACCAGGTCAGAGAAACACCTCCCTCCTCCCCCTGGCCCTCCCAAAGCCACACTCCCCATGCCTAGACAGTCTTCCTGGTGTTTTGTGAACTAGGCAGCTGTGTCAATAAGCTTAGCAGGGATGTATTCTCTTATCATTAACATCGGAATGTGGAGCTGTCACACTGGCTGGGATTGCTGTTGCTGTGCTTTTGATTTTGTTTGATTAAGTGTCAGCACAACACAGGGCATTTCACCCACTTCACGGTCACCATGACATCCTTCCTCTCCACTCTCCTCACTTGCTCAGGGATCCTGCCTTTTAGCAACCCAACAGGCTTAGTCACAAGTGCTTAGAACTTCATCTGCAGCAACCTGTGCCCTCCTAACTTTGCAGAATAGCATGTGAAGGTCTAGAACTGATGATTTTGCTCTCCCATCCTGTCTGCCAGCCCAACACCAGCAGAGTAGTGCACAGCTACCCATCCTTCTCTAACCTCAGCTCTTCCTCCAACTTTCTAACTTAAGCATTGACCTCTGGTTGGGCAGCAGTGTCCAGCAGAGTGGCGCATATAGAGGCCAGGCCACTGTGCAGCTATGCATGTCTTTTCTCTGCCTTTATGTGCTCTGTGCAGTGCTTCAAACAAGTGCATGAGACAGACTAGGGTTTCCAGGGCATCCCTATACTCATGCGGTGGTCCACAAGCATCTAACATCTAACATATGGGCCACCCTTTCCCACATAAAGGTCAATTGCTGGCTTGGGATTTCCCTGGCATCTGCCCATTTCTTTGGTCTCCTGGCTGACTCACTGTTAGTTGTAACCTCAGGAGCTTCTTGTGACTCATGTACAAAGATGGCAGAGAGCCACCTAAGAAAAAGGCAGTCCACTCTAGATGGGAAGGTGGCAGGTTTAATAAGCAAGGGAACTTACTCATGAGACTTGTCTTGGGCAACCCCAGGATGAGTAGATCTCCACACTCCTCCATCAGAATCTTAAAAGTTTATGAAGAGGCCTTAATTGGGTTCAGTGACATACACAGTCCAGATGGTCTCAACAACACCTTACTCTCTCAAGGTTGTGTACTTGGGCTGCTCCTGCTGTGGGAACAGAGGGCAGAGGGTGCGTACCAAGGACAAAGGAGTGGGTGGGGAGACTCTAAGTGCCCGGAACCAGCTCTCAGGTCAACGAGTGGTCATGACATCACGTTTACCTTCTCCAATATCTGGGAATAGAGTGAAAATTAAAAAAAAAAGAAAGAAAATGAAGAAATCAGTTTATGTTTCTTAGAACCCTTAAACATAAATCACCTTCATAATGTTATTGGTTTGCCTATTTTGTAACAAATCACGTATATTTTAATAACAAGAATAAAAGCACATTCTGTAATGCTCTAAACTTGTAAGTAAAAGCATTCAAAACAGTTTTCCCTTAGGAAATTGCGACAACTTACTCTAAAATAGAAACACCCTTGTCTAGGCTAAAGACAGGCGGTGTACAAACTCTTCCTGGAGCAGCAACACTCAACTGTCTGTGATCTCCCAACATTATCCTCATCTTTCAGGCTTTCTGCCATCTCTGTATTTATCTGCTGGGCTTTTAATTCCTGCAAGTCACTGGCACTCCTATTGCTCAATATGTTCTACTTATGGGGAATAGGAAGAATTCGTGAAAACTGGAGCTGTTTTTATAATCCTTTGTAAAACAAAAGCTAGATAGTAGGTGTCAAGTTTTCATGAGAAAAAGCATTGAGAAAACTCAAGTTATGGGATTGGGCATCATTTCTCATAATCCTGATGACTTAAAATATTATCACAAATGTTGGAAAATTGACTTCATTTTTTGCTAACATCAAATCTACATCAACAACAACTGTAGACCTTCAGAATGAAGGGCTTACATCACCGATTGTACCATGTCCTAGAATCATGCTTTCATGTGGGAAGAAAACAGCAACTCATGTAGGATCTTTAATCTGGGGGTATTAGATTACTCTGTTTGTTGGCAATTACACTGATGGCCACCCTCCCTCAGGGATCAGGGTCAAGACTGTGATTTCAAGATCTGAAGCTGGGATTGGGTGGTGATGGCACTTGACTACAGGGCACAGAGCAAAGTGGAACAAAAGTCTGTGTTCTGGAGTAAGGCAGGCCTGAGAGGGAGAGGGTGAAGAGCAAGAATGGGAATTAAATCAACAGCTTTGTGTTTAGGATCAAGGAAGCATGAATAAATGGGCTCAGGAGGCTGGAGATCTACCTGAGCAACAGAACTCAGGGGATGTGACTTTCTATGAAGAACAGAGCTTGTGGGAGACAGGGCAGGTATTATGGGTTCTGAGAGGTTCGGTCACAAACAGAATAGTCATAATCATCACAAGTGCATTTTTGGAATCAAATAAGATAATGTATACAACTATTTTATAAAGTGCAACACAAATAGAAGGTATCATTATTGTCATTAATATCATTATCACCATCAGAAAGCCCTGAATGTCTAGTAAGTCTTTTTGTTGGAAAAGAATGAAAAGAAATGATAAGAACCTGATTCTTTACCCAACAATTTAGATGTTAAATATCATGCACAGATAGAACAGGAAGCAAAATGATTTAACTACTGTATACAAAACCTAAATTAAAATGTATCTCATGTATAAGTTTAGGGAAAATTTACATTCAGTGGTGGAAGGCTAAGGCAGGTACATCTGTGGACCTAACATGTCAAAACTTGTCAGAGTGAAACAAGTGGTCCTTCTGTGACCCATATGGGAAGACCTCACAAATCAGGAGAGATTTCAGAATTTCTTTAAACTTTACAGAAGCCAACGTTATGGCCTAAGAGAAAACCTGCACATTGTCAAATCACACATTTAAACATAGTGAATGTTCTGGTATTTCTTTTGGTGTGTTCTGTCCTGACCAATAAAAGTGAAACTTCCTGGAGGCAGACTTTAAATTTCCCTGATCTTGCAAGCCTAGAGAAGTGCTAAATACTCTGCAGGTATTTGATTTAGGGAGCACTTGGTGATTATGGCTGAAGTGACAGTAGTCAGAGCATGGCCCAGTTTTGACAAAGGAGAGAGCTTAAGTGGAGTGGGTGGGCAGAGTGAACAATAAAACAGAAGGACATGGGAAAAGAAAAGGAACCAAATGAGGCCTTTGAAAAATGGTTTAAAAAATAATTGTGTAGATCCGTATGAAACCACCATAGACCTTTATAAAATGAGACACTAAAGAAAAAACAATAGACTGGAAAAAATGGAGACCATGGGAATTGGATGAGCAGAGACAAGGGCAGGATATTTGCAAAGATGGGCAATCCTACAGGGAGAAATTGTGGGATAGGCTAGGGATTCAGAGGAAAGTGCTATCCAGAGCAATCTGACATCAAAATTGAACTTGCAGAGCAAAGGGTAGATAGAGAAGAGCAAGAGAGTGAAGGGTGCTATTTGTGTAATAGGAGGTGAGAGCAGGACTCTCTCCACCTCAATTTTGGTTGAAGACTCTAAGAAGGAGGGGAAAAACAGAGTTGGCTAAGTATGAGTACCCCTTTAGTATTTCAGAGTATGATGGTAGATTCTCTATGCAGGAACTAACGGTGGGGTGGGAGTAGGGGAAAGGCAAGGAAGAAAATCTAGGGATATTTAGGAGGTTGACGTTACAAAGAGGTCAGACTGGTTTTGGAGAAGTTTCTTCAGAAGCAGCTGATTGAGAGCCATGACATCCTTTGCCACCCCATTCCTACCATGGTTTGTGAGGTACAGGGACTGGTACCAGTCCCACATCCAAAAGCTAAAGGCAAGGCTGTGGCTGGCCAGCTACCCAGGACAGCAGAGCAGAATGGCCAGCTTTGGGAGTAGCTGTGCTCGTGTGGAAGGCAGAATTGTGAATGGTGTTGTCCTGGAGTTATTTTGCCCCAAGAGACTCTCCTAGAGGGCTGATGGAACTCGGGCAGAGTCAAAGCTACATTACATCAGTGCCATACCCATCAAGTAAACCTTTCCTGGTTCTCAAGACCTCTCTCCTCCTCAATCCACTTCCAGGGAGAAGTGAAAATGTACCAGGGAAGGGTAGGAGAGGAGGGGATTATAAGGAAAGGAAATAAAGGGTTGCCTAAACAACCCACCACCCCTGTCCCTTTCCCATCACAGATCCAGGAGAAGAAATAAGTGAGCCAGTCCAGTACTGAGAAGTTTTTCATCTGAAAAATAGGCCACAAAGCCTTGTCACTATGGTCAAAAGATAGAAGTTGCAGGAGCAATATTTGCTTCAATAAAAAAAAAGGAAATTTTAAAAAATTGGATATATTTGGCATACAACATTATATAAATTTAAGGTGTACAATATGTTAATTTGATACATTTATGTGTTGTAATGATTGTCACTGTAAGGAAATTCAGCACCTCTATCATGTTATGCAATTATCCTTTTTTTTAGAAGATGGGATAATAACATTTTAGTGTTTTAGCAAGTTTGATAATTATTATATTGATATTTGCTAATATTGATATATTTGATAATTGATAATATTGTTGTCTATATTCATTATACTGTGCATTAGATCTCTATGGTTTATTTACTATTTTGTTTTCTTAAACAACATCAACCTTCTCTCTCCACCCCCTCATACCTTGATAACCACTATTTTACTCATTTTTACGAGTTTGATTTTTTTAGATTCCACATATAAGTGATTAATATTACACAGTCCTTGTCTTTCTTAATAAAATATCAAAACCAGAATTCACCACTGAGTTTTTCCTCACGGGGAGTTCCTCAGCATCATGACAAGAACGTATTTCTAGAATGTTTGCTGTATCACAGGGTGCTTACGGGGGCTGGTACTGTGGAGACAGAGATACTGTAGAGATGATGCTAGTATGGTGTAGAGCTCGGCCCCCACGTTTTTGAGGTCTCTTTAATTTATTTACTATTAAGATTACACAAGGGGCTCCTGGGTGGCTCAGTGGGTTAAGCCTCTGCTTTCGGCTCAGGTCATGATCCCAGGATCCTGGGATCAAGCCCCGCATCGGGCTCTCTGCTCGGCAGGGAGCCTGCTTCCCCCCTCTCTCTGACTGCCTCTCTGCCTACTTGTGATCTCTCTCTTTGTCAAATAAATAAATAAAATATTTAAAAAAAAAAGATTACACGAATACAACTCCTAAGACTTTATCCCTGCCTTCCTTTAAGGCTGAGAATGGTGGTAATTTCAAACTGCATAATTAGAATTTAAAATTCCAATATATGAAGTTGACATAAACCTTTAATGGCCCCCATGAATGCTTTTGAAAATGATTTGGCTTGCTCTTTGCTCTCGGCTAGGAGTCATGTTCATACAGCCAGGCGGCTGAGTGTTCACGAGGTTTTCTCCTTGACTTCCAAGGTCTCTCTCCAGACCTTCTCCGTGTTTAGCAGCATCACTGCACCGAACTCATCCAGCATAATGACCTTCAAGCGGAGATATATTCATCTCTGATGTGCTGCATTGTTCTAATGCTATTCCTTCTTCCCAGCCCTGTCAATTTCACCAACCTTAGGAAAACAGAAAATTGGTAAGACACAAAGAACAAACCCTGGCAGTTGTCTGCGTATTTAAATTACCACAGACTCCTATGTGTCTGCTAGGGTGGAAGCAACTGGTGGAATCAAAAAGCCGTCCCAGGGGAGTCAGGCAGCGCAAGACCCTAGATGGCTTCCCTTCCTCCTGTTGCCTTAGCAACAGTCACAGGCAGATCTCAGGGCTTATTGTGAAAACACATTTCCCTGCATCCTATAACTATGACAAGTACAACCGGATGCTCATTTATTTAACATGACAATTCTGACAGAAGTTATATGCTTCTCTCTACTGATACAGGCAACGGAGTGGATGAGAAATGAACAAGACTAAGCCTCAATCAACTTGTTGAATTCCTCAGCAAATATATTGTGAGTTCTGATTATG
>ML099592.1:10170-26689 GCA_003697995.1 Taxidea taxus jeffersonii
CTCTTCTTCTGATCCAAAATTTTCCAACAAAGGTATCTTCCAGAAAGGGGAGGCAAGTCTGTTGGAGAAAAGAGTTCTGGGAAAAACCAAGCTAAATTTCTTACCTGCTGGCAGAAAGGGGGTGGGAGGCCCGGAGTCGGAGATGAGACTGGAGAGGTTCTTGGACGAGGGAGTGAAGAGGAGGCAGGGAGTCTTAGCAGAGCCCAGCCAAGACTTGGCTGGAGATAGTCACAGTGTTAGCAAAAAGCCTCGGTTTCATGAGCTGCCTGAGGGTCTTCCAGAGTCTTCGTGATCAGTCCGGGCAGAGGAAGAGAGAGTAGAGGCCGTAGAAATTTTAAATAAAGAGAAATGTTACGAGCTCAGGTGTTAGAGACTAAAAGAGAAACGTCACAGAGAGAGAGGGCAGTGGCCACCCCAAACAACGACAGAAGTGAGGAAACTCCCAACGCCCCTCTTGGACAGAAAGCCAGGCCCGGGTCAGGGTGCCGCTGTCCCATTCCGGCTCCCCACGATATGGATCGGGTGGCATTAAGGTGGTGTGTGCAGGGTGTGTACAGCCTGTGATGGATGCCTGGTGTGGGGGAAGGTGTGAGTCAGGCAGAAAAGACAGAGTCACATTAAGGTCACCCAGCTGGTGGCATTATATGGCAACCCCCAGCTGGACAGAAGTGGTGAGGAGCGGTGGGAGGTACCTGACTGCCACGGGCTTTGCACGCCGGGTCAAAAGGGACGAGCTTTCTCCTGCTAGCAGTGGGAAGACGCTGACACCAGGCAGGAGGCTGAGAGACTGATGAGACCGCCAGTGTGTGCAGGGGGCCTCCTCTCCTCTCCCAGATGGCCACTCTCCCTTTGTGCCCCGAGTTTTCCCCAGCCAGCTTTCCACACCAGCGTTTGGCACAGAAAGGGTATTAAAAAGAAATTCCCGAATGCATTCACGGACAGCGTGATAGTTACAGGAATCCAAAGGGGTGGCGTCTATAGAGCGTTAAACATGACACGTTTACACCCACCAGACAGAAAGCCAGTGACGAAGAAAGAAATTTTTTTCAATTATTTCTCTTAGGTAGAGAAATCTCTTTGAAATGAATATTTGGATAAGTGACTTACGGAGAGTGATGTAATCACTAGACGATCGCCTCACTGCCTTTCATGGGAAGTGGGTCTAGTTAACCGTGTAACCCTGGCCCGGGGTTTGGGGGCAGGTTTCGGAGGAGAAGATGGGGCAAGGCTGCTGTGCTCTGTGTGAACGCAGGGAGGGTGACCACCCAGGTCGCGCACTTCCAGAGAACCGGGAACTAGAAAACACAGAGAGAAAAGATTTAGAGCAACAAAACATCAAAATGGATCTTTAAGTCATTTGCTGTGACATCAGCGTCTCTACCTGTCTCTCCTGCGAGAGCATCTATATATCCTATGGGGACACTGTTGCCATCGTGTGCAGGAACGGAAATGTTTTGAGTTCTGCTCCCAAGTAGGTGCAAGATAGAAATAGAGGCCATTCCCCCAAATGCGGGGGCCAGAGGACCAGGGAGACATGTGGCACCAGCAGATGGACCATGGATCACCCATACTGGTCGTAGCTCACAGACTCCTGAAGACATTCCCTGGGAGGAGATAGGGTGATGGATATGAAACAGTGGTGGACATGGGTGTCCTTGGGGCCATGGCGGGTCAGGTCCAAAGACACGCTGACCGGGGGGACCACCAACACCAGCACCGTTGGCATCCCCCATTCTCTCCATCCTCATGGTGGTCTTTGAGTCTCACAACCCAGCAGGGACACCAAGAGGGCAGGTCACCAATGGGACAAAGGCTCAAAAGGTCATTTTGTGGTGGCGTGGGGGGATGAATGGCGGTAGGCTTTCACACCAAGCGGCGCTCTGGGGATCCACCTGTTCACCTTATATTTTCAGTGTATGTTCTCTGAAAAAGAAAACCAACTTGATGAGAGCCGTTGGAACCCTCCCAGGAGGAGGGCTTCCCCTGCTCCCGCCCGTGGCTATGCGGAGCCGGGTTCGGCCCACCACACCAGCGGAAGGCCGTGATTAAAGCGATCCTGGCCCATGCGGCTATTCCAACTAAACTCCTTAAAAACACACACACACAACATTTCCAATAAAGAGAGGCCAAGCCCAGCATGCCTGAGTCATTACTGTAGTACTCTTCTTCCAGGAAGATGAACGAATATGGAGTAGAGGGCTGAGAAATTTTGATCAAGCGATGTGTTTCAAAGGTTTTTATTTCCTTCCTCTTTGATTAAAATCACACTGCTGTGATCCTCTTCTATATATAACGTAGCTATATACACGCACAGTGTGGGGCTTCTACCCACTGAGGACAATAGGACCTTCCCTGGGAACTCATATCTTATATGATATAGATCATATCAAGATCTATTGGGGAAAAGCAACACATATAAAAATATAAATGAAAATGGCCTCAGATATAACTACATAAAAACAAGTGCTTATTTCCATTGCTAGGGTAGTGGCTTTGAGCTTAGGAGCACAAGAGAGATATACTTTTTAGCTCTAAGAAGCAGATTGAGATTGGGGGTAAGTGATAAGAGGGCAGCCAATAGGGCTTACCACATGGCTAGGCTGACAGGAACTAACCCCAGCACCTAACTTCTATCCCCAACACTTCCCCTCCCTTCGTCTCAGTGACCGAAAGGGAAGGGAAGGGAAAAGAGAGGGACAGGGGAGGGAAGGGGGAGGCCAGCTGGGGAGAGAGAAAAAAGCAAGGAGCAGGGAGCAGAGCAAAAGGTCACAGGTACCTTTGGTCACAAGGATAGAAACCAAATGATACCAGCCTAAGAAAAAAGGAGTGGCAGACCACAAGGACAGAGGGGTTAGTCATGGAAATGCACTTGGGTGGGCCTAAGGGAAGTTCTGAAACAAGAACCCAGAAAATCTCCAGAAACCAGGCCTCTCCCAGTTTCTTCCTGCTTCCCATTCACTCTGCCTGCACCCTCTTCCTCTTCTTCTCCACTCCCTTCTCTCTGCAGCCCCATGCCCTCCACCTCTCACTCACAGGCTGGCCGTGAAGGCCCAAGGTAGGTAATGATCCCACACCCCCACCTCTGCGGAAGCCAGCTGTCTACCTCTGAACCCCAGGGTGAGAATCTGGCCAGCCCATGGGCCCATCTCAGTCCAAGGCCAGCAGAAGGGGTGAGGAGATGCATACGTGGGCCAGAGCCTCACTCCAGAAGGGATAGATATCAAGGAGGGGTGGGCTTCTGGGCTTAGAGGGGTCACCCAAAAGGTTAGATGAGAAGATGTGCTGGAAAGCAGAATGTGGAAAATGAGAAAGGTCCAGAGATGTCTCTTTATCTTCCTGTTCTGAGGAACCTTAGTCCTTCTCCCATCCTCAGTTTGAAAGGACAAAATACCACATGGAGAAATTTAGTCTAAACAGACATATGCTGGGGTATGTCTCATGGAGACTTCTGGAATCCCTCCCTCTGCATCTATCTCACTCGATAGCTACCAAACGGGAGCAGCCTGTTGGACCCCTCTTCACTCCAGGAAGACCCTACCAGAGAGTGAGTCATGGCTGAAGAGTCTTCCTTGCAGAAACCTACCTTTCCGGCATTCTCTTCCCCACACACCTGCCATGTTCCCAACCCCACCCTGAAACCCTCTGGCTGCCTTCCCCGACTCCGTCTCCTCTCTGTCATACCTTCCTGTCTCCTGTTCTTTTCTGGATAGTTCCTTCACCAAAGAGGTGACCAGGATCTGACGATCAAATCCGCACTGCCATTCTAATAATATCTTAAAATTTCGCTATCATTTAGCTCACTCCTACACAAAGAAGTCAAAGGACACAGACAAGACCAAGGAATCAGGGTTCTGCCTTGCCTTCCTTTTAGCCCCCCAGTCGGTGTGCATGAAGCTGGTAGTCTTCCAGCTCAGAGGCTCCTCCCATCAATGCCTTGAAATCTGCCTGCTTGTCTCTCCAGTCAGCCATGCAAACAATACTTATGTCTTCTAGACATCTGACAATGAGCTTGACTCTGACCGTGCCCATAAACAATACAAACACAAGTTCCTGCTCCCACAGACCTTTGAGGACTTGCTAGGAACACAGCCACTGAAGAATAAATGATTCCACACGTAAGAAGTGTTACAAAAGGGAAAGAATGATGTGGGAAGAATTTATGAGAGTGAGTCAAGGAAGGCCCCTCCCTGACGAGGTGACATTGAGGCACATTTAAAGCTTATGTCTCAATCTGCCAGGGCTACCGGAACAAAGTACAGCCTGGGGGGCTTCCACATTTATTTTCTTCTATTTTTGGAGGCCAGAGTTTGGCAGGGTTGCTTTCTTTTGGGGCCTCTCTCTCAGGCTTGTAGATAACTACCATCTCCGTGTGTCTACACGTGGTCTTCCCCCTGTGCGTGTCTATGTCCTAATCAGCTCTTCTTACAAGAACACCAATCACATTGGAGTAGGGCCCACCTAATGACCTCACTTTAACTTAATTACCTCTTTAAAGACCCTGTCTCCAAAGACAGTCGCATTCTGGAGGTTTGGGCTCACAACTCAACCCCTGAGAGCCCATGACTCGCTAACCAAGTGCCTAATCCTGGAAAGAGAGTTCCAGAAAGAAAACACCTGCAGAAGAGCGAGTGTGATCATGAAGGATCCAGTAGGTAAGGTGAAATATCTTAGACCTTAGCTTCAAGGTGACCTTGAAATTACAGGAGAGTTTGAAGCAGAAGAGAGTCATGCCAAACTGGACATAAGATCATTCTGGTGTCATGGTGGAAAATGAGCTGGAGGGGTAAGGGTGGTGCCTCTGGTGGTCCGGGCGGGAGATGAGGGTGACTTGAGCAGAGGACAGCTCCAGGTCTGGGGAGCCGTGGGGATGTGAACGCAAATGAAACAGCAAGATGGGGCTGGAGACAGGCAGAGCAGAGCCCCGGGGAAACACCAGTATTTTAGGACCGCGAAGAGACGTCAGTAAGAGCCAACCAGGGATGTGAGAGCAACCAGAGCCAGGGGGCCAGAGTGCTCTCACAGGGGAGTGCTCAGCAGGGGAGAATGGCCAGAGCAGCAGGGACAGAGGCCGTGAGGGTCATCTAGCTTGAGGCCATGGCTCACTGGGTGAGAACACTTGCAGGGAGTGCGGGGCTGACAGCCCAGTTCCCACAGGCAGAGAAGGTGAGGGGACAGTCCTAGCCCTTGGGGGCTGGGTGTGGGACGAGAGGGATGGGGTAGAATTCATCACTTACACCCAACACCCAGTGTTCCTCGTGACAAGTGCCCTCCCGAATGCCTTCCCCGAACACTTACGTGATATCAGAAAAGAGCCAGGAGAGAAGGGGCTTTGGATCCTGAGGAAGCCAGAGGGAGCACCGGCTCTGGGAAAGAGAAGGTCCAACTCTCCCATTTTAACCCAAACGAAGGAGGGAAAGAGGAGCAAGGCCAGAGGATAATCAAAGACGGAAGCCGGGGACTCGGTGTATGCAAGGGGAGCACCTGCAGGGGAGGGCTGCCCTCCGCGGGTCAGGAATGTGGGTTGAGCTGATGAATGAATGGAGTATACTGATGGGGGACACACGACAGGTTTGGTGAGAGACATAAAAATCAGAGCCCGCTCTTTTTTTTAATAACGTTTGTCCCCAGATTGCCACCTGTAGCCCATGGCCATTTGGGCTCTAGACCAGCAGACAGAACCATCCCATTAGCACATGGAAGTAGGCCATCAAGCTGCCCATAGGCGAGCCACATTTTTTCTCCAGAACATTTTGAATCGACTCTAAAAGCTGGAGGAGTATGATTAGGCCCCCAAAGCTGGGAACCACAGAGCGTGCAGGAACCATTGCCCAGGCGGGGGTAATTTTAAGGGTCATTGTTATTAGCAAAAACAACAGGCAGTACTTCCTTTGAGCTTGGCTTCTCTCCTCCCTCCTTCTCCTCTCTCCCCCTTCCTCCTTTCCTCTTCCCTCCCTGCCTCGGGACCCCCTCAAAACCACAGCAGGTGCTGGATCAACTGTGACAGGACACCCCCACTCTGCAGGCTCTGGGGTCCAGAATAAAACTGGACCATTGAGTTTCAAATTAAATCACCCCACAGACCCTTCTTCTCCAGTTACTGGGCTCATTAGAGCTCAGATAATGAAACATCTCCTCCCACTCATGGCCCATGAGAAGTGAAGGAGAGACACCAACCCCTCTACCACGTCACTAAAGAGAAACGAAGAGGAAAAGGTCATTGACTATAGCCCAGTTTTTAGTGTTTGGGAAGAACTTTCTCCTGACCATGAGAGATCTGGAGCATGAAGAAAGGATTTACCAGGACGTGGTGGTTATAAACAGAAGAGACATTCATTTGTGCTTCCTAGTGACTAAGCCAGAGTTCTGGAATTTATCATTCCAGAAGGTTCCATGGCTAATTTCCTTGGTAGGCAGGGGGCATGTGAGATCACTGGAGCCAGAGGAGGCTTTTAGAAGCTGTGGGGGCTGCTTGCCAGGAAAAGGGAGGACAGCTCAACACAGCCTGGTTTGCGTTGATTGGCCCCGCAGGAACCGCAGCGTCTGAGCACGGACCCCTTCTCCCCGGTCAGGGAGGGATTTGACATTCACCAGCTAACCGGGATATGGAAGTTTACCAGGATGCTCTGAGCACTCAGCCATGTGTGCAAACTATCTCCCACGTGTCTGCAGCTGCTAGAAAGCAGGGAACATTCTGGGGCTGAAGTGTTTCCTGGCCAGCACTCTACCGTGACCTGTGCCAGGGGCCATAAGAAAATGGAATGCTCTTATTGTCCACCCATCCGAGCCTGAGCCCTAGCCCCCCTCCACTCCTCATCACTTGCTTAGAAATTGGCTGACTTTAAGAAAGCGCATACAGCAGAGGAATTCGGTCCAAGGGTTCCAGGCACGAGAAGGCCAGGAGCAGTCCCTCATGGCAGGCTGGCCGGCAAGACTTCCCTTACAGAGCAACTGCAGACGGTTCTCCCCACACGCGAGAAGTGCTGTCAAGGGCTTTACACACATAATGTGGATTGTTTCCAATCAGTCCCATTAAAATCACTCACACTAAAACAAATGCAAAGAGACTCATGGTTCTGGGCCTTTCCCACCCATCAGGCTGGGATTATCTCCTGCCCGTGAGTGGTGCCCCCAGGGGAATCAGGACCCCTCAAGCAAATTCCCCTTCAGTGCCCTGAGCAATGCTGGCTGTCGTCTGAGGGGGAGGTGCCTCTTTGAGGTGTGAGCGATACAAGGACCCACCTAAATCTCGTCCCCCCACCCTCCCATCCATCATAAAACCTGCACACGGAGGAATCCTGACAGCCTGCCATTTGAGGAAGGAGGATGTGTGGGGGCTGGGGTTCCAAGTGGGACACAAAAGTGTCACAGCCCATGGCCTCAGCTGGCCCAGTTATGTCACACCATGGGGGACCAGGAGAGAGCCATCGCTGGGGCAACCAGAGGGACCACAGTTAGGGTTCACGAGGCCCCTGTGACCCCGAGAGCTCTCCTACTGAGGCGCCCCAGCAGATCTCCTCACTGCCCACCAGGCAGGGAAAGGGGGGTCACTGAGGAGACACTCCACAAAGACTTCCTGCTCCTGCACTCTGGCCCCCTGCTCGCACTCTCCACTTCCATGTGTCCTACCACCGCCTTCTCCTAAGTCCCTGGGCCCCGTCACTCATCGTAGGGGAAACTACTGATGGATGGGTCATGTTCAAGAAGGTAGGAGAAAGCTACCATTTGCCAGGCAACAACTTTATGCCGGGCACTCGGCTTTCCTCCACAGAGGACTTCGTTTCAGGCTCCAGTGAGCCTAGGGACATGGGCCCTGCTATCGTCCCATCTCATAGAAGAGGAGACTGAGGTTCAGAGAACAGAAGCAGTTCAAGCTCATGGCCGGTATGTTCGACCCACCACCTGTCTCCCGAGCCTTCACTCTTTCCTTGTTCATTTCAGCTCCCAGGAGCACCTGAGATCTGGCGTGGGCCACTCGGGAGGAGGCACCGGTGGGCCTGAAGCCTTAAGCACTACGCGCGATTTGGCACAGGGCTCCCAGATAGGAAGAGGACCCTGGGGACCCTCTCACACCCTCCCTTCTTGCCAGGCGATCGCTGATGCCCCCCCATCGCTAACTGGGCACTGCTCCTAACCTCCCACTTCGTTCATTCTTGGGACTCCCACGTGCTCCTCTCCCAGGGCCTCAGGAGCTGTGGAGGACTTGCCATCATTACCATTTTGGTGGGTGATTCTCCAGTCTTCTGGGAAACTGAGGGACCTTTAGATGGTGGTATTTGGGGGCAGGACTGTTAGGATGCCTTCCGGGAGGATGAATGGTCAGACCTCCTGCCCCCAGGCCTCGCTGGGCCAGTGGGAAGCAGCCATCCCTATTGCCAGATGCCACCCCCCTGCCTGCAGGGATCCGGGGACATTCTGGAGACTTGCTCCAGCCGAGCTGGGCTCATCCTGCTGATTTACTCAAGTGTCGGCATTCGGATGCGGTCTTTCTCCCAGTGGGTGCGCCATCACTGAGCCAGATGGAGTGAGGATCGAGCTCTCCTGGGCCCCAGGCCGTCATACCCATGACGCCACACAAGAGGTGCCCAGCCTGAGACAGTGGGCTCCCCTGTAGGTAATAGGCACCCCTGTGGGCCTGCTCACAGATTCAGGGGTGCTGGAGGATACAGAAGGGGGTGTGGCTGTGCTGCAGGAGAACGTTGGACAGGTCATGAGGAGCTGAGGGAGTTCTGGCCCCATCTCTGCCCATCACAGGCATGCGACCTAAGTTTCCCACATGCACAAGGAGGAGGTTGGACTTGGGACAGTGGCTTTGGGCCATGCTCCGAGGGGTCCCAAGATTCTGTCTCAGTGTACCACTGCCCAGAAGCCCCCATGAGCTGCACCAGGCATGAGATTCAAGCCCTGAAAAGTGGCAAGGAGGGCAGCGGGGAAAGGGAATGAATCAAGCAGCCCCGCTTCGCTCTCCGTTACCCACAAGTTGAAGAAGTGTTCTGTGTCTGGGATGCCCGAGCAGGACTGGGCCGGGTACTCTCCAGGTCCTTCTGACCCAGGGGTTGGGGGTGCTGTGCCTGCAGGAGGGACCTGCTCTGCTCATTCTGCCCCTGCTTGCCTGCCATGGAGCCCCAGGAACCTGGGTGGGCCAAATGGTCGACCTGGCAGTAGGTACCGTGACACCACAGACTAAAACAATTCCAAGACTCCAAAGGGCATCGCGTTCAAATCAGGAGACAGAGACATGGCAGTGGAAGATCCCACTCAGACAACACCCCCCACGGAGCCAGGCTGGACCACGCTGGGTGTGCGCTGCTCAGAACCACAGGCCCCTTGCTCTGCCCCTTTGTGAGCTGAACAGGACAAGCCGCCAGGAAGGCCCCGACACCTCCTGACCCCAGCCACCCACGTTGGTCCCCGAGGGGTCCCAGACCCCAGCAGTGGGGACAGGGACCGGAGGTCCGGAAGCAAGGCCCCCGGCTCCTCACTATGTCTCCACCTTGTGAGACAGCTCCTGGCAGCAGGGGCCACAGACGTCACTCTGAAAGCTTATTTGAAAAAGCAAACTCGATGACAACAGTATCCAATTGTGACTGCAGAGGGAGTTTAACCAGCAGAATGTAATTACTCAGCCTGGAACGGGTCCAAGACCTCAGCGCTCCCTAGGAGCCCACAGGGTCTCAGCAGCGCAGGCAGAAAGCGGCGCCCCAGGCCGCCCAGCCCCCAGAAATCTGAGCAGAGACTGGGATGTGGCCCCCAGCCCCTCTCCCTCAGGCTCCGCTCCAGGGTGCGCTGGGCGGACCTGAGTTCTCTCCATCGCCAGGCCTTTTCCCCACGTTTCCTGGGCAAGGCTTCTTGTAATGGCAACTTCTGAACTCCCGGAGCAGAGTGTGGGCACATGGGGTACCTGGACCCTGAGTGTGATCTGAGGCGAAGCAACTTCAGGATCATTTTGGCCCTAGGTCCTCAATAAACTTGACTTCAGAGGGACAGAGGCAGCTGCTCACAGGGTCGTGGAAAGAGCTGAGGGTCTGGATTCTGGGTGAGCATCTCCTGGCTAGTGCCAGACCCCATGAAGGGCCAGGGTGCCCCTTCTTGTCCGGTCTCCTCTGTCTGCTTTCAGTTTATGGTCAATGCCTGCCTCGCCTCGCCTGGCCTTGCCTCGCCTGCCAGGGAACGAGGAGGCCAGCAGGCAGGTTTGAAATGCCTCCTGTGTGGAGTTGCTCTAGGATCCTTCGTGGGCCCTGCCTCAGGGGGACGCATGGCAGTGGGGATGAGGGACTGAATATAATCTACCAAAATGCAAGGGACTGTCATCTGGGCAAGTCTGGATGGGAGCTGAGGAGCCTGGAAGAGGGCATGATTGCCTGCAGGAGATGTCACAGGGGAGGTGACCTCGGAGCTGGGACCGCAGCAGATCATGACCAACGGCCAGACAGTCTGCCTAGCTGGGCTGGGGCAGCTCTCAGCTCTCCCCAGGCAGAGAAGCTTGTGTGTACCCCACTGCCAGGGGTACACTGTTGGGGGCTGGTTTAAAGGCTTGGACCCAACCCTCCCTGTGGCACCCTGGACGCAGCTCTGGTTCATTCTCCCAACCCTTCTAAAACCTCCTCGCCGTACACGCTGCTCCCTTGGGCAGAAGGCATCATCACCATCACTCACCGGAAGCACATTTTAAATATATGCCGAAACAGAGAAGATCATCACTTGCCCTCCTGTCTCCTAAATTCAACGATTTCCAGGTCATAGCCAGCCCTGTTTTATCCCTAACTCCCCCCGCCCATTTCCCTAAATCCCACTCTTAACATCATCTCATCTCATCTGCAAATACCTCAGAGGCTTTCTTAAAAAGATCAGAGCTTTTTAGCACAATCCCCCCAAACCATTATCATTCCTTTTAGCAATGAAATCAATTTCTGATTATGATCAAATATCCAGGCAGCAAGGCCACAGTCTGGGTTTTGCTGGTTGCATCCCCAAATGTCACTTAATACGTTTCTCTGTCCTTAGAATGTCCTCCGAATTCATATTTAGGTCGAGAGACATAATCCAGTTCAGGTACGACTAGTTTGGGCAAGAAACACACAAAGCAGGGGTGGTCTTTCCAGAAGGAGGCTTGGTACCCACCTGGTGGGTTCTTGTTGTGATATGGGGACAGGCCCTGGTGCCAGATCCGTTCATTCGCTCGACACACGGTGCTGCCCGAATTCTCCAGCTTCTCCTTCACGCATCGGCTAGTATGCTTCTACGAGGAGAAACTGCACAGGGCAAAACACCGAAGGAACACTTGAGACTTCCCCTTCTCAGAGGTGTTTCCCAAAGAATGAACTGCCTCCCTGACATCAAGACTTGGCCAATGAGTTTTCTCCTTGCAGCATTGTCATAAAGGCCTGGAGGGGAACACATTCGATGTATTTTAATCCCTTGCAGTCAATCTCTTGTAGTTATTACCCTAATTGACGTTTGAACAGCCTCGTCTTCAGCCAGTAGGAACCACTTCGGCTCCTGCACCCACTGTGACAGTTTCCTCGCTTGCCGGTGTGACAAGTTGTTCTGGGCTCATCTTGCACATCCATCTTACTTTCATTTATTTCAATGGAAAGTCCCCTGACCCCAGCCTCCAATCTGTCTGTGTCTTCACTACAGCCTGATGAATCTTTCCCTAAATTAACTTTAGCTCCATTTGCTCTTCTTGGGAGGCAGCGTGATGCCAGGAACAAACGGGAGCTTTGGAACCGGGGAGAAGTGAGTTTGGAACTGGCCACATCGGTTACATGTTGCACCAGCCCAAGCTGGTGATAGCATCTCCCTGAGCCTCAGCTGCCTCGTTTGTAAAACTAAGAATAATCATGCCTTGCCTCGCAGGACTACGGTGAAGGCTAAATCAACATGAAGCCCTGGGCATAGAATCCGCTGAGTAGGAAGGGCATGTCAATATCTATTCCGTTTCCTCTTGTTCTTTTCAAGGAACATCAATGGCTTCTAAGGTCCACCCCACTGTGCAGACTTTTGAGTCCCTTGCCTGACCCACCCTATCCACCCAGCCTTGTTTCCATGGCTGTTCTCCCCATCCATCCGCCATTCTGGTCCCACCAGCTTGCTCTCACCAGACATACGAATGCCCTCAACCTTCATTTGCACGGGCTCCTCTATCTTAAATGTCCCATGTCCTTCCATTTATGCAACTCCTACATATCTGTGAAGACCCATCTCAGATCCATCTCCCAGACCTCATGTTCTTCCCATCCCCTGAAAGCCTGTCTGCCCTCACAAGCTTGATTGGAGGGGGAGGGGGCAGCTACCTCTATTGTAAGCATCGCCATCCACCACCTATAGACTTGGACAGAATACACCTCACGAACTCTGCTTTCTCGGGTGCCCGGGTGGCTCAATGGGTTAAGCCTCTGCCTTCGGCTCAGGTCATGATCTCAGGGTCCTGGGGTTGAGCCCCGCATCAGGCTCTCTGCTCAGCAGGGAGCCTGCTTCCCCTCCCCCTCTGCCTGCCTCTCTGCTTATTTGTGATCCCTCTGTCAAATAAATAAAATCTTAAAAAAAAAAAAAAAAAGAACTCTGCTTTCTGAAGCTAACCTGGTCTGCACACAGATCCCTGGGTCCGTAATCTATGTGTTGACTGTGACCACAGCATAGCCGCTAGGGGTGGGCTTGTGATGTGTACGTGGGCATGCGTGTGTTTGTGTGACTATATGCATGTGTACACATGCCTGTGTGTCTCTGTGTGTGTGTGCACCCATGTGTCTGTGTGAGTACATGCACACCCCCGGAAGCCGGTGTCCTGGGCTGTCCTCTCTGACTCAGACTCACTCAGAGCCCCTGAGGCTCTGCCCCACCCTCAGACTTCAACCAGGACGTGGGAGGACACCTGGACCCTGATCTTTACAGAGATCCAACGATGATCTCCTTGGGATTCTCGGTTTTCTAAACCAGATGTGACCCCCACCCGGAACATGGAGAAGAGCCACCAACGACTAAGGAAACTTCTCTGTCCAGATCTGACAGCTGGATCCAAGACCAAAGATGATCTCAGTACAGAACTTTTCCATGGAAGAACCATCCCGCCGAGCAGTGATGAGTAAGGACGCTTCTCAAGACGGCCTCGATCCCTAAGCAGGATAATCTCATCCGCCCACTTGACAAACCACCCTGATGCACCACAAAGTCAGGGAGGCTACGAGGACGTGGGATGCCACCTCCCTCCCTGGACCCTAGCATCTGTCTCAGGATGGCGCCCACAGGCAGATCCTAATCCCTGCTGTGTAGGGAGGGGAGAGAGCTGCAGGGAAGTGGAAAAATCCTGTCTGGGCTTTCTGTTCCTTTCTTCAAAAGGCATCACCCAGATAAAAGGGATCTAGCCAAAGCAGGATTCAAAGCTCAGCGTAAAAAAGCAAGTGCTATGCAAGCAGTAAAAGTAGAATTTCCCTGGGAGAGTGGAGAGATGGGGACCTCTGGAATGAAGAGGGGTTGGGCAGCAACCCAATAAAAAGATGGCTTCCAGAAGGACTGGCAGGGGCCCCCGTAGCACAGAACAGCCACATTTTAAGTAGCTGCCCTTCAGCTCTGCAACGAATCCACCTCTGCTGTCCCAAGCTATCAGGAAGACACCGGGGCTGATGTGCCCCAGGGGACAGAGGAAGCAGGCAGAATCCCCGGGCTGGTAGCTCTGTGCAGGGGGCATCGGAAAAGCCAGCTGCAGCGTGGCCTTTGCTGGAGCCAAAGTGAGACAACCCCAATTATTCTAGAAGAAAGTGGCCTTTTTGTGAGCAGGGATGGGGGTGCAAATGGGACCTCAGGTTGTTTTATGGGGTGTTAAAGGAACGGTGTCACCCCCCCCCAGCTCTGGCAGAGTGAGTGAGGACATCTTGGTGGCAGCAGAGCGTTCGGCTGGCAGGTGTTCATTGATTAACAGAAGCCACGCGGGGGTAAAGCCCCCTCGGAACCGGCTGTTGTGTGCCCCCCTCTCTGATCCCAACCCACTTCCAGGGCTCTGTGGGGGTTGCGAGCAGAAGGAGGAGGTTCCCATCGAGGGACACGGCTCAGCTAATCACCACGTGCCATCGCATAATAACGTTTAAGAGCAGCACACAAAGCACCAGGTTGCACTCGAACATCAAACATTGGCTTGAAAATGCAGCCCCCTTTCCTCCACGGCCTTGTCAGAGGAGCAGCATCTGGGGGCGTGACAATGCGGCCCTGCCCCAGCTGCTGGTGCCCCCCACCCCCACCCCCAAGGATCCCTGGGCCCTGTGTGCCACGCAGAGCGGGGAGGTTTGCCCACACCCACCAGCCTGGGGGCGGGGGGCTGATAGAGGCCAAGGCCGGGGCACTCGCCTTTCAAAAATCCTGCGGCTGCTTTCCGTTTCTAACATATAAATAGAATGTGCTTTTGTGCATCTTTCTGGAGCAGATCCTGTGCGCAGTCTCTCTCCTCCCACCGCTCACCTCATGTAGGCTGCTGGACCAGAGCGACTTAAAAGAGGCAGGGTGCCCTGGGCCAGGCCTCCCAGAGGCTCTGCAGGTGGGACTCAGAGCCCCTCTCCCTGCTGCAAGCTCAGGGCAAGATAGGGTCCTCCCCGAAGGGATGCCAGAAAGCTCTGTATTGTCAGCTTGCTAGCTTAATTCAATTGCCTTTAAATGAGCCAAAGGCCAAGACCCTCCATGGCTTGCTTTGTGCTTTTCCCCACTGGAACAGAGCTCACAGTCAGGGTGCCCACTCCCTGCTTCCCCCCGGGGCAGGCTCCCTGAACCCCAGAAAGAGCCAGGCACCCTTTCTTTTCTTTGGCAGCTCTCTCTTCCACCTCACTTTGCTCCTTATTTTTTAAAAGCCTGATCTCCACCATATTTTGCAAGCTCTGTTAGAGGAATGAGTTTCACAAAACTTCCATAAGCATCACTGTCACAGCGTGTTTTATCTTCCTTATAGCTGTCCCTTTCCTTTTCACTCAGTGTCCACTGGGTGCAAACCCTGGGTCAGGGCCCTGGGGATCCGCACTGAGCAAAGTAGATGGCAGGATCTTGCAATGACCTTCATGGGCTCTTCCTCCAAAGATTCAGATAAAAATTATATTTTACAACTGCTTTGGTACAAAGATGAATACATTAATAACATATATGACAACCTTTTTTTTCAACCTACGAGCTCATTTGTTTCCTCTGATTTTATTTTTTTTAAAGATTTTATTTATTTGTCAGAGAGAGAGAGAGCGCACAAGCAGGGACAGCAGGCAGAGAGAGAAGCAGGCTCCCCACTGAGCAGGGAGCCCCACGCAGGACTCCATCCCAGGACCCTTGGATTGTGACTTGAGCTGAGGGCAGACGCTTAACCAACTATCAACACAGGCATCCCGTGTTTCTTCTGATTTTAAAAGAAATGAAAATTAGGGGCGCCTGGGTGTCTCAGTTGGGTTAAGTGTCTGCCTTTAGCTCAGGTCATGATCCCAGGGTCCTGGGATCGAGCCCCGCATTGGTCTCCTTGCTCAGCAGGGAGCCTGCTTCTCCCTCTCTCTGCTCACGCATGCTTTCTCTCAAACAAATAAATAAAATCTTCAAAAACAGAAATAAAACTTTTGTTAAAATATACGTAACATAAAATTCATCATTTTAACTATGTCGAAGTTCTGTGGCACTAACTACATTTACATTTTTGTGGCCACCTTCCACACCATCCATCTCCAGAACTTTTTCATCTTCCCAAACTGAAACTCCGCCTCCGTTGAACACTAACTCCCCACCCCCCTGCTCCCCAAGCCCCTGGCAGCCACTGTTCTTCCTGTGTCTGTGAACGTGACAACAATCGGTCGCATGTGAGTGGGATCACACCACCTTTGTCCTTCTGTGCCTGGCTGATTTCTCTTAGCCTACTGTCCCCAGCATCCATCCGAGGGCTGGCAGGTGACAGGGTCCCCTTCTTCCTTAAGGCCAAACAATATCCCATTGTGCGGATGAATCACACTTTGTTTCTCCATGGGACTCTGCCTCTTTCGTCCGCTGCTGTGCTACAGGACCTAGAACCTTGCTAGCACATGGGGGATGTGCAAATAAGTGTTGCATAATGGCTTACACGAGATTACCCATTGAAAGCACTACTTTGGGGCACACAGGAAGCCTTCCAAAAGCACGAGCCATTGCTGGGACCAGCCACCATCATTCTACACTCGGAGCGGGTCTGGGTACCACCAGGAAGCAGGTGACCTCCTTGCGGCCACCCTCAGCAGAACAAAGCAAGAGAAGACACGGAGTTGATCATCACTGGTGGTTTTGAACTTGGAAGTTATAACCTGACGCTCAACCAGCTTCTGCCTGAGGACGCGCCACCTGGAACCAGGCCCTCCCATCTTGGTGACTTTTCCCAGGGTCCCTTCATGGTGGGAACCCCAGCTATGAGCTGCCCTCTGTCATTCTCCATCCGTCTCAGGGACAAATTACTCCTTCCAAGCGGGCCCAGTGCAGCCCAGAGCACACTGTCAGCATCCTGTAAGCAACAGTGGGAAATGGTGGGAGGTAGCAAGTGATG
>RCUC01120308.1:0-12757 GCA_003697995.1 Taxidea taxus jeffersonii
TAAATGAATCTTAAAAAAAAAAGCCCTGAATTAAAAACCTGTTTAAAAAGCTGGGCTTTGCCAGTGCTGACACGGACCTGTGAAGCCTTTTCCTAGGCCAGTTTCCTTGTTTGTTTTCACAGTTGTCCCGGGGCAAAGGGAGATGGAGAGGGGCTCCTGTGGGGGGATCACTCAGCCTTCAGCTGCCAGAAGCAGATGCCATTCCACGTGGATTTTTCAGAAAGGGAATTTTTGAAAAGGTAAGAAGAACTTAGGACATTGCTGCCGAGGCTGTCAGAGAGGGCTCTAGGCTGGACCTCGGGGATGATTCCCAAGAACGTACTGGACCCCGACAGGGAATCCCAGGCCGAAGGGCTCGTTGGTCTCCAAGACGCACTTCCACAGCCTGGGCCCAGGACCAGCTGCCTCTGGACACCATGAAGCTCCCGACGGCCCCCGAACCTGCTGCGGAAAACCCCGGGACAGCACTTGCCAGGGAGCATGGCCTCCGCCTCCCGTCGGCCGCCAGGGTTACAACCATGATTATTCAAAGTTAGCCAAGCGGACGGGCCTGGTGCCCGTCTGAGCGCCGTCAACTCCAGCAGCCCTCTGAGGTCAAGGCCGCTGTTCGCCCCATTTTACGGACGAGGAACCCGAGGGCAAGAGAGTGGGCCTCGTGGGGCCCCAGCCCGGAGCAGAGGAGACGGGCCTGCGTCCCCGGCACAGCGGACTCCCGGGCGGGCCCTCGCCGCGAGGACTCTGCCTCTGTGCCCAGCCCCGCGGCTCTCCGGGCTGGACGGCGCCAGGAAGGCCGCGGCGGGGCGGGCGGCCCGGCACGGAGAGGGCGACGCGCGGTCGTCCTGGCGGCCCGGAGACGAGCCACCAACCCTGCCGAGCGACCCGGCTCCCGCGGGACTCGCCGCGTTAGCTGGTCCGGGTTTGCTTCCTTCCTACAAAACGCCTAACTGAAATGCGGTGCTTCGGACTCACTCATTTTGGGTAAAGCACACAGTGTTTTCCTTTAAAAACGAGCAAACCCACTCCAAGAAATAGCCGAGCCCATCGGCTGTCAGTGATTCCCCTTCATTTCTCAGAGCAAATCCCAAAGTCACCTGTTTTGTGAGGACCCCCGGGCTTGGGCACTCACGAGCGCGAGGTCGCGGCCTGGGAGCCACAGCCCCGCGCCGCCCCTGGAGGCAGAAACCGGTTTCGGGGCGTCCTGGAGGCCGGAAGGCTGCGACCGGGGTGCTGGCGGCCCGGCTTCCTCCGAGGCCGCTCCCGGAGGCTGGCCGACGGCTGCGTCTCCGCCGCCTAACCCCAACCCTCTGTGCTTCCCGGCCCTAACCCGCTCTTCCAGAACGGCTGTGCTGGATCAGGGCCCCCAGTGGCCCCCTGTTAACCCAGTTCCCTCGGGAAGTCCCCTTCGCCTAATGCATCGCCCAGGTACTGGGGATGCGCCTCCACACACCAGGCCGAGGGGACCCAGTCAGCCCCTAACAATGTCCTCTGCCGACTAAACTACTGTACTCTCAGCATCCTTCATACCAAATATGTTTCCAAATCCTAGTTTCATTTTTAGATACAGGAGTCAAATGTTTCATGTAGTCAAACAATGCCCGTCTTTCTTTTGTTCAATTCTTTAATTATGGTTTGTGAATTCTTTGTTCTTTAAAAAAATATTATTTACTTATTTGAGAGAGAAAGAGAGAGAGAGAGAGCATGAGGGGGAGTGGGGAGGAGCAGAGGGAAAGGGACAAGTGGAGGCCCCGCAGATCCTGGAACCCAATGTGGGGCTCCACGCAGGCCTGGATCCCATGACTCTGAGATCATGACCTGAACCGAAATCAAGCGTCTGATGCTTTAACCAACAGAGCCATCCAGTTGCGCCTTAATTTTTTGTTCTATTTACTTATATAACTAAAGTCTCTCAAGCTTATTTTGGTATTATTCAAGTGAGAACCTAAACGGTTTTTATTTCTCCAAATTCTTACTAATTATTCCAACATCACCTTTTTGGAAAAAAGACATTTATTTATCACTTGAGAGAGAGTGGAGTGTGAGCAGAGGGAGGAGCAGAGGGAGAGGGACAAGCAGGCTCTGCACCAAGCACAGAGTCCTTGGTAGGCTCGATCCCAGAGCGGTGAGATCATGACCTGAACCAAGATCAACAGCCAGGTGCTTAACTGACTGAGCCCCCCGGGCCCCCCTCCAACATCAGCTTCTGAACATGCCTTCCATTTTTCATTTGCTCTGTGATGATGTCTTTTTTAGACTGTTGTAAATGTCTTTGTGTGTAACTCTGTCGCTTTGCACCCACGACTTACATACGGGTTCCAAGGAACACCAGAAGGGACGCCGCAGTGTTTTCCCAGGGTTCAGCTGGGCCATCCCTCCCCTGTGAGGAGGCAGCGTAGGTGGGTCACTTGCAAATCTACTTCCCTCCTTGCCCTGGAGTCCTCTGTCTCCGGAGGTGCGCACAGAACCTGGAGGCTCCACCTCTCCTGCCCCAGCACCTTCCCTCTTGGGCCAGGTGGTGGGTGCCAGGCTCCCGAGGTCTGATGCTCCCCTGGGACTCTGAATCCGGGACAAATAGTTGCTCTTCACAACTGTGGTGACACACTACAGCAACGGCAGCCAGCAGCAGTGTCTGGTGTCACAAGGTCCCTCCCAACTGTCGTGGCTAAAAGATGACTTTATGTCCTTCCTTTTTTCCCTGGAGTGTCCTTCCTTTCAGCTCGTTTTCCCAGTGTGGCCCGCAGGCCCCGGGCTGGTATGGTAACCCGCACTATGCTTCTGTTAGAGTCATCTGTGCCACTTCCTGTCACTTGCAACCGAGGACTCTGACTGTCGCTTGTGGGGGGATTTAGAGCTAAGCACAGGTTTTAGACTTGTCCCCGGTACTAGTTTGTGGTCTTGGACAAGAGGCTTAAGCATTCTAAGCCCTAATTTTTCTCATCTTATGAAATAAGAATAAGAATCTATGCCTTGGGAGCACCTGGGTGGCTCAGTGGGTTAAAGCCTCTGCCTTCAGCTCGGGTCATGATCCCAGGGTCCTGGGATCGAGTCCCGCATCGGGCTCCCTGCTCAGCGGGGAGCCTGCTTCCCCCTCTCTCTGCCTGCCTCTCTGCCTACTTGTGATCTCTCTCTCTCTGTCAAATAAATAAATAAAATCTTAAAAAAAAAAAAAGAATCTATGCCTTGGGGTGCATGGGTGGCTCAGCCAGTTGGGCGTCTGCCTTTAGCTCAGGTCATGATCTCCGGGTCCTTGGATCGAGCCCTGCATGGGGCTCCCTGCCCAGTGGGGAGCCTGCTTCTCCCTCTCCCCTGCTCCTGCTCTCTCAAATAAATAAATCAAACCTTTAATAAAGAAAAAAAGCAGAGTTGTTGGAACCAAATGAAATAATAAGTGTAAAATATCCTCAATAGCACCAGCACTTCTGTAAGATCTTGAGAAAGAAGAGTTGCCCTTTAATTGAGTGTTTTCCCATGCATAATCTCATGTAAGGTTCCACAAAGCAGGGCAAAGATCCCCATCTTACAGCTTTGGGAACAGCTGTACTCACACAGGGTTTACATCTAGGTCGTCTGACTTGTGGTCCAGTTTTCTTCGAGCCCTGGCGGTGAGCTTGTAGATGGATATGAAAGTTCCATGCAGGGGCGCCTGGGTGGCTCAGTGGGTTAAAGCCTCTGCCTTCGGCTCAGGTCATGATCCCAAGGTCCTGGGATCCAGCCCCACATCGGGCTCTTTGCGCTGCATGGGGCCTGCTTCCTCCTCTCTCTCTGCCTGCTTCTCTGCCTACTTGTGATCTCTGCCTGTCAAATAAATAAATAAAATCTTTAAAAAAAAAAGGTCCATGCAGACCTCTGGAGAAGGGTAATTTAGGGGTGCACACTTGGAGCTCAGAACCAGCAAGATGCATTTTAATCCTGTGATTATAGTGAAGAGGGGAGTGAGCATGGTCTGGTGAACACCAGCTCAGAGGGGTAACAGGTGCAAACGGAGGGTAAAAGAAGAGCATCAGTGTTTTTAAATTTTTTTATTATGTTCAGTTAGCCGACATATGAGTACACCACTAGTTTTTGATGTAGTGTGCAGTGGTGCATCAGTTGTGTGTAACACCCAGTGCTTACCACGACCTGTGCCCTCCTTAACACCCATCACCCAGCTTCTCATGGTTCGTCTCCCTCTCTGATTTGTTCCATTCTGTTTTCTCTCCCTTCCCCTGTGGTCCTCCATGCTGTTCCTATGTTCCACACATGAGTGAAAACAGATGACAACTGTCTTTCTCTGATTGACTTGCTTCACATAACGCAATCCCAGTCAGTGGTTTGTTTTTTTTTTTTTAAAAGGTTTTATTTATTTATTTGTCAGAGAGAGAGAGAGCAGGAGCGAGCACAGGCAGACAGAGAGGCAGCAGAGGCAGAGGGAGAAGCAGGCTCCCCGCCGAGCAAGGAGCCCGATGTGGGACTCGATCCCAGGACGCTGGGATCATGACCTGAGCCGAAGGCAGCCGCTCAACCAACTGAGCCCCCCAGGCGCCCCCAGTCAGTGTTTTGCTAGCCCCTGAGAACAGTAAGAGCAGGGAGGGTGACAGAATTAGGCATTTCGAAGAGGTCAAACAGAATGAGTACTGAGAACAGGCCATCGGATGTGGCTACAGAGAAGTCAGCAGAACCCGGAGCTCCACAGTGTTCTGCTCCAATCTGCTCACCAAGCTTACCTGTATCATCAAACTGGCAAGTATTTTAAAGTATTTGCTTCACTCATGAAAGCAGACATAATAGAACATCAATGACATTTTCATTAAATATACTGTATCATGGTATTCACTAATTACCACTAATCCTCTAAATGGCAATGTTCCCGAAAATGTAAGAACATAATAATAATAATTTCTAAAATCACCTCATAAAGATGGATGCATTTTCTTATTTTCAGTACATTTTTTTATTGATCATTAGGAAGAAAATGAGTAGCTTTTCTGGTACATGTAAGTGCACAATTAAAAGCTAGAAAAAAATCCAGCTACACAAGTAATGTAAAACTGTTTCCTAATGCCTAGAGATAGGAAGTGTGTGGGGCGCCGGCCTGCCTCAGCTGGTAGAGCGTGTGACTCTTAATCTTCAGGTTGTGGGTTCGAACCCCACACTGAGTGCAGAGATTAGGTAAAAATAGTAACTTTAGGGGCACCTGGATGGTGCAGTCAGTTCGCTGTCTGCCTTTGGCTCAGGTTGAGATCCCAGGGTCCTGGGATCGAGCCCCAGAAAGGGCTTCCTGCTTGGCGGAGAGTCTGCTTCTCCCTCTGCCCTTTACCCAGCTTGTGCTCTTGCATGCTCTCTCAAATAAATAAATAAAATCTTAAAAAAAAAAAAATCTTTAGAAAAGATAAGGAAAAAAGGAAGTGTATAATACCGGTGAGCAGTTTTGTTTTTGTTTTTGCATGACTGCGTATAAGTGAGTTCTGCGCTGGCAGGTTCACTCAGCTCTAACATCCTAAATCAAGGCTCTGAGCACGTGATTTGAACCTGGCTTTGGAGGTCCGTCGTCACAGACAACAGAATGGGAGAAGACCTTCCCTGGAGCTTTGCACGGGTCCTCTGTACCTTCTGGGGATAATAATGAAAAATTGTTCTCCTTATGACAATGAAAAAGATATTATTTGGAAAACAGACTGTTGTTCCATTATCTTTTGTTAATCTCTTGGAAATTTATTTTCAAATATATTTTAATAGAAAATATGAATATAATTTTAACTGTTTTTATGAAAATATATTCCTACCCTGTTTGCATTAGGAAAACTCATAAGAACAAAAGAGAGACTCTGGTACTTGATGGCCTGAAGGCAGACTCCAGTAATGTTCCCAACAGCCCGACCTTTGAGACCAAACTCAACAACCAGAACTTCATCATTTTTCTCATTAAGTTTGAGCAGCTGTATCTGCTCGGACAATGCATGGCAGAATCTGGCTCTTTGGCTCTGACCCCTATTTTCTCCAGTACCCCCCAAAGGAGCTGGCCTCCAGGGCTGTGCCCCAGTGGGTTTTCTCCTACTGCTCATCAGGCCACGCTGGTCGTGTCCACGCCTCAGAGCTTCCTGGCAGTGGGGAGACTGAACACTGGCCTAGCCAGCCGGCATCGCAGTCTCAAGCAAAAGAGTGAGGCGGCACAGGCTCTTTTGCTCATTTTTTGGGGTGAATGCTATAAACATGCAAAAAGAATGGAGATAAAGAAGAAAAACAAAGGGAGATGTGATCTCAGTGGCTACCCCAGCTATCAATTTATTGCTATTTGGCTCAAAATCTCTCCTTTATTGTCTGCTCTGTGATAATGGGCTAGACCCTTTAAGCACTTCTTGTTGGCAGTGAGCATTTTGTTAGACTTTGTCGATAGAAAGTGCTAGAAGGACACTGCAGGAGGAAAGGGCTTGTATTTCTGGTCTGGTTATTTTCCCAGACTAGACACACTTGCCCACCCAGGCAGAAGAGCACGGGGCCACAGCAGGCTCCCTGTGCTAGAGGTGGTTGGTGTGAGGGGGACCAGATCCCTTTTGCCAAGAGGTCACCCACACCCCTACTGCTGCTGTGGGGGGAGGGGTGCTGATAACATGCACTGTTGCTGCCCTAGCTAGAGAACCGCCCTCAGCCACAGAGGTCTTGCCTTGGCCTGCCCAGGAAGCTCTGTTAACCCCTCGCCCATCCCCGAGTTGTCCAGTGACTGACCCATGCAGAAGGGTATGAGCAGCCTCCAAGGGCACTAGCTCCTATCGCAGCTTGTGCTCCAGAGCATCTCCAGGTTATGAGCCTAAGCCAGGCTTCCGCAGAGACCATATGCTTGCCTCAACTTATTCCCCTATTTTGCCCTGCTTCCCCCACTCTGCTCCTCCTGAGACGCTTCCCCTGTAGAGCACTTGAACGTGAATTTGCATCTCAGGTTCTGCATCTGGGGAACCCAACCAAAGATCCACCCCCAAAGGGAGGCCCGCCCCACTAACATTCATAACATGGAAGAGCTGGACAGAATAGAGGCTCCGTTAGGACGGGGTCATTCCTAGGAGGAAATTGAGAGAAGGCTTGTAGACACACAGCTCTGATCTCTGCCTCTGCCATGGCATTCTTTCCTGGGTCTTCACATCATCTTCTCGTAAAGACATTGGTCATATCGGACTTCCGTCCCCCTCCCTCCATCCACGATGACCTTGTCTTACTCTTTCTACAGTGACCTATTTCCAAATAAGATTACTTTCTGAGGTCCAGGGGTTAGGACTTCAACATATCTTTTTGGAGGGCACAATTCAACCCACAGTGGCCAGATAGGTCAACTAAGATACGTGGAAGGCCAGATTCGCCAGAGGGCGGTCAGCTGGCTGATCCTGGTGTCCCTCCTCTGTGTTTCCGTAGTGCCAGCTTCCACCTGTGAGCAGAGGGCCCGTCTCTATCACAGCACCTGTTCGACACTAATCACCCCTCTGCTTTGATTTCCCCTTCGACTGCAATGCCTTGAAGGGAAGAGCAATTTGTTATTTGGGATCCTCAGTCCCTCGTATCAAACCTGCCACATAGGATTCACTCGCTAAGTGTGTTGTTGAATAAAAGTAGAATGTTCTAGACTCTCAAACACAATTTGGCTCAGATTATGGGGCCCATTACTTAGCTCCTCTGAGCCTCTGGTGTGCTATTTGTCAAATAGAATTAATCAAAACTAACCTGTGGAACTGTGTGAATAAAGGACCCTGCCCAGGGCCGTGGTTCAGAATGTGCTAGCTTCCGACCCTTCTGTTGCTTTTCTGTCTTTGAAGGTGTAGGAACTTACTTGGAACCCCCAGAATTGGTATGAAGATTAGTGTAAGATATTTGAGATTCAACCGATGTAGAATAAAGCCTTCTTGGAGCTTCCCTTATTGGACTAAAAGCAGAAACTCCTAAGAAATGAGGCTGCCATAAATCCTCTTTGCGGTGGTTTCTACTTCCAGGAGAGGGACCAAGAATAAACCTACCCCGTATCCCCTCTCCAGGGAAGCCACGAAGGAGACAGAAAGACCACCGGCACCCGTATAAACAAACTCATGATTTTCTTAACCTCCTTTTTGTGCTGTTAAAAATCCATTTGTGTTTGCTAAAGGAATCGATTTCTTCTTCCCTTAGAAGCTGTTGGATATACAAACCTTTAACCATTTAACTAGGCAGCTACTTCTTTGACCAGCTCCTGTGTGCACACTGATAAACCTTCTCCTGTTACCCTGTTTCTTGTCAGGGTACCTGGGTGGCTCAGGATGTAAGCGTCTGCCTTCAGCTTAAGTCATGATCCTAGGGTCCTGGGATTGAGCCCCGCATCTGACAAGAAGGAAGCCTGCTTCTCTGTCTCCCACTCCCCCTGCTTGTGTTCCCTCTCTTTCTCTGTCAAATAAATAAATAAAATCTTTAAAAAGAAAAATCTAGTTTTGTCCGTTTAATTCACAGGCCATGGGCACTATACCTAAGAGAGTAGAGGAAAAATTATTTTCTCTGCTACAAAACCTTTGGAAGAGCTATTCTTTTTTTATCTGTGGCTGTGCAGCGCCACTATGCACAAATACAAACATCTTGGAACATTATCTTGACAAGGATGGATGATTCTGCCAAAAAGCCCAGTGTGATCATTATTGCTCTCATCCGTTTCTAGCAACTGCTGAACCACGTCTGAACCACAGATGTCCACGGTGACCCTTCTCTCCCTCACACAGAAGGAACAGGCAGTGCATTTAATTACATTGTGAAAATGTGTGCCTTTGCCAGGGAAGGAGGAAAGAATATATTCCAAAGTGTTAGCTTGAGTTATTTCTGGGTGAAGACATTTTAAAATGTCTTTTTTTAGGGGGTTTTCTTTATTTTCTAAATTTCTAGCAGCAAATATTAATTTTGTAATACAAAACTCTTTCCTCCTCAATAAATATTATTTAAAAAGCAAAACTAAGTAATGAGAAATACAAGACAGGCAGTATCTCCTAGATCACTCTTGTTTGCTGGGTTTATTATTGTTGTTTCATTTTTTGCTTTTTTACCTTTAATGCAGATTTAAAAAATTAACATATGATGTATTATTAGCCCCAGGGGTACAGGTCTATGAATCGCCAGGTTTACACACTTCACAGCACTCACCATAGCACACACCCTCCCCAATGTCCATAACCCAACCACCCTCCCCCCAACAACCCCCAGTTTGTTTTGTGAGAATAAGAGTCTCTAATGGTTTGTCTCCCTCCTGATCCCATCTTGTTTCATTTATTCTCTTCCTGCCCCCCAACCCTCCACGTTGCCTCTCAAATTCCTCATATCAGGGAGATCATATGATAGTTGTCTTTCTCCGATTGACTTATTTCACTAAGCACAATATGCTCTAGTTCCATCCACGTCGTCGCAAATGGCAAGATTTCGTTTCTTTTGATGGCTGCATAGTATTCCATTGTGTATATACACCACCTCTTCTTTATCCATTCATCTGGTGATGACATCTAGGGTCTTTCCATAGTTTGGCTATTGTGGACACTGCTGCTATAAACATTTGGGTGCACGTGCCCCTTCGGATCACTACGTTTGTATCTTTAGGGTAAATACCCAGTAGTGCAATTGCTGGATCGTAGGGTAGCTCTATTTTCAATTTTTTGAGGAACCTCCATGCTCTTTTCCAGAGTGGCCGCACCAGCTTGCATTCCCACCAACAGTGTAGGAGGGTTCCCCTATCTCCACATCCTCGCCTGCATCTGTCATTTCCTGACTTGTTAATTTTAGCCATTCTGACTGGCGTGAGGTGGTATCTCATTGCGGTTTTGATTTGTGTTTCTCTGATACCAAGTGATGTGGAGCACTTTCTCATGTGTCTGTGGGCCATCTGGATGTCTTCTTTGCAGAAATGTCTGTTCATGTCCTCTGCCCATTTCTTGACTGCATTGTTTGTTCTTTGGGTGTTGAGTTGGCTGAGCTCTTTATAGATTTTGGATACTAGCCCTTTATCTGATATGTCATTTGCAAATACCTTCTCCCATTCTCAGTTGTCTTTTGGTTTTGTTAACTGTTTCCTTTGCTGTGCAAAAGCTTTTGATCTTGATGAAGTCCCAATAGTTCATTGTTGCCCTTGCTTCCCTTGCCTTTGGCGATGTTCCTAGTAAGAAGTTGCTAAGGCATCTTTAATGCAGATTTGACATGGCTTTTTAAATTGACGTATATATTCATCATTCCTTGTTCACTGGTTACAGAGAAGGTAGAAGAGTCATTTCTTCAAGGATTTTGTAGTTGATGCAAGTGTTAAAGAAAGAGAGAGCAGGCTCCAAATGGAGACACTTGTGCAAGCCCACGTCACCAAACCAAAATTTAATACCTAACTTAATGTCACCACAGTTGTAACTGAACTCACTTGAGTTTGTTCCTGGGCGAGTTTCAGGTGGGGACCACCCCAGGTGGAGTTGTCACACAAAGGGAATTCTATTTGCAGCAAATGAGATCACAAGCAATAACTTCCAAAGCCGTAGCTCCGGCAGCAGGGGAGTGGGTTTCTTCTCCTTAGGGTTAGGGTAAATCTTCAGAAAGGGGATTTTTTTCATCCTACGTAGGGGTAGGCATAAGGTTGGGCATGCATCCTAAGGACACATCACTGTGCTACCTTCCTTGTAAGTGATGTTATGGAGGCCGCCAAATCTCCTTGGGCGGAGATTTTAACATTATAATGAGGCAGAGGGAACTTGGACAAGGGGAAGGGGCTAGGGGGAAGCTCCAAGAGCAGGAATGGACTGAATGGGGTCTTGGGGTCCTTATCTTAGGTGAGGCGTGTAGGGCCTTGCTTACTTTCGAAACAGCACTGATCTATTGTCTCTGGATCTAGTACGGCTATTTCCAGACCTGGGAGAGACTAATAGTCCTTGCATTCCCTTGACACCCTTCACAACGGAGGTTTTTTGAGTTTCTTTGCAAATCTGCACCTCCTGGGAAGTTCTGCAAGCCATGTGCTTGGGCGACCAAACATAGACCAGGGAAACTCTAAAATGACTTCTCTTGTTTCACAAAGGCTCTGTCTCACCTTTCTTTTCCCAGCTCACAACCCGGGTGGGAGCTTTTCCAGTGTAATCTGAAACCAGCCCCAGTACTCACGGGGCAGGAAGAGACCAAAGGAAAAGGCAGGCCATACCAGGTTGGCATGGGGCAGTTTTAATATTAGCAAAGGGAACTTACTTACATACGGAGCTTGTCCTGAAAGGCAGTGAGATGAATGGATCCCCCTACCCGTCCTCCAAATCTTAGGAGCTTATAAAGAGGCCCTAACTGGGTTTGGTCAAGCATACTGTGCAGTTTTCAACATCACATCACCATCTCAAGGCTATGTCCTTGGAGCAGCCTCTAGGATCGGGAAAAGGCAAGTGGAGCCCACATTCCAAGGACAGCGGAGCGGGTAGGGAGTCTCGAGTGCCCCAGTCCAGCTGTTGGAGGTCACATCTTTTTAATGACATTACCCATCATCTGGGGAACCCTCACTCTTCCTGCTTACATAATGTCTCAGCCTCTCCTTGGAATGGAGTCTGAGACCAGTCAGACTGGAATCATGGGATGAGCACTACAGAGGTAATCTGCCTCCCAGACCCTTGCTGGCCCCCAAAAGGAAGGTGACCTTGCCACCAAAAATCCACTCATTGCTGGTAACTTCCTTGTTCTGCCCCCTTCTGCCTAAAAAGGTCTTTCATTTTGTACAGCTCTTTGGAGCTCCGTTCTATCTGCTAGATGGGATTCTGATCCATGAATTGTTGAATGAAGCCAACAAGATCTTTAAAATTTACTCAATTAAATTTTATTTTTCATCTCAGGGTTTCAATATTTGCCTCCCAAACTGGAAACCACAGCTCATTTTATTTTATTTGCCAAAAATACCTGGGCTGGTCACTACTTCTTACTAGAGCCCAGTTCTGGGAGCTATTTTTATCAAGCAAAGCTCCTATTCACAAGGAAAGGAAAATTTAAAAAAAAAAAATTTTTTTTTAAGATTTTATTTTTATTTATTAGTTAGAGAGAGAGAGAGAGAGTGAGCACAGGCAGACAGAGAGGCAGGCAGAGGCAGAGGGAGAAGCAGGCTCCCTGCCGAGCAAGGAGCCTGATGTGGGACTCGATCCTAGGACGCTGGGATCATGACCTGAGCCGAAGGCAGCCGCTTAACCAACTGAGCCACCCAGGCGTCCCAGGAAAGGAAAATTTTTAAAAAAAGAAATGGATAGAATAATTTCTTGGAAAGGAATTATGAAATAGTGAAACGTGCTTTTGAAACAAAGGTGATTTTAAGATCACATACAACTTATTTGAAAACAATACTAATGTTTATTATCATTTGGTTAAGGACAGGTTATAAGGACACTTAAACAACAGAGAGCTTAATCTTGAACCGAATCGAGATAAAAAGTAAATAAGAATTAATGGGTGTCAAACGGCCTTATTAGGAAAAGATAGGGAATGTGTGTCTGCATCTGGGACAGATTTTGCTTTGTAACTATTCTAATAAACTGGCATTTGTTGGCAAACTATAATTAAAAATGAAATATGTTCGTAACTCAGAAAACCTCTCTACAAAGAAGAGAAAGAAAATCATCTTTTTACTGAATAAGCATTAGGCCAGAGCGTGATACGCATCTCAGGCCGTCTGCTAACAACGGCAAAGACAGAAGGAAATCTTGCTCTGTCGCAGCTGAGTGGCTGCTCCCGTGACATTCGGTGGGTTTTGCAATTTAAAGTCAGATGACAGCCGAAGTTAGGTCGGTCCTGTCCCAGC
>RCUC01120309.1:0-13047 GCA_003697995.1 Taxidea taxus jeffersonii
GCCGCGCGGCCCGGAGGCTGCCGGCCGGCCACGCCCCCTTCGCGCGGCTCGCGCGCCCCGCCTCGCGGCCCCGCCCCCGGCGCACGCCCATTGGCTCGCGCGATGTATCAACATTCCGGGGTGGCCCGCGGCCGCGGCCAGCCGCGCTCCCATTGGCTGTCGCCCCTAGGCCCTGCCCCGAGCCGGCCGCCGCCGCGCGGCCTGGGGAAAGGGCCGCGCTCGCGGCGCCGCGAGTGCCGGGCGGCCGGTGCGTCCCCACCGCCGGCAGGGCCGGCTTTCTCGCGGGTGTGCCTGCGCGCAGAGCTGCCGGGTCCGGGGAAGGGGCCGCGTCTCCGTGGCGGGCTTCCCGGGAGCAGGTTATTCTGTAGCGCACGACTGCCCACCCACCCGCGAACCTTGTGTAACGCCGGGGCCGGGCGGCGGAGCCCTGCCCGGGTGTGCAGGGTCCGAGTCCCACCCTGGCGCGCTCAGCTCGCGGGCCGGCGGCAACACGCGCTAAGACCGGCTTGGCCCGGGGACACCACCCCTAGAACTTGCCTCCGTTCCCCACAGTCTTCTGAAACCGACCAGCTCCAGGCCACAGGGCCCAGACACCCCAGGCAGGAGGGCCCTTCCAGACACTCCCTGCCAACCTGCCCCGGCCTCCAAGAAAAGCAGGCTGTGAGGCAGGGCTGTATTGATCTTCCCTAGGCTGTGGGTTTATTAAGACGTTGGGAGAGTCCAAGAGGCCACGGCAGCCAGGACCCTCAGGGACCTCACAGGCTGGAAGATTTGGGGTCTGGACTTTTTGCTGCCAACTCGGGGAGGGGGGGGGCAGGAAGTGGGGGATGGGCACTACTCGGGAAGGAGGAGGCTATACTGGGTTGTTCAAGGCAGGTGGGGAGTTGGAGACCCTTAGGTTGAGGCTGGCGAAGCCAGGAGCCTCCATGCCCTGTAGAGGTGCGCTCCCCCTAACAGCTGGAGCTGCAGGGCTCCAGGTGCTCCGTGGGGGGGGCCCCCATCCCCTGCATACTCTCATGCACATTTTCCAGGAGGCCATCATCCTTGCTCAGGCTCCTGAGTGGGAGGGCCTCATAGGACTGGTCACTTCCCAGAGGCGGAATTACTCCCCTCCTCTTGGGGTCCAGCTGGTCTGGGGCAGGTCCTGGGTTCCTCTTCTTAGGCTTCCTGACTCTGGAGTACAGGATGTCAACCTGGGAGAGAGAGGAAGCCAACCCAAGGAGGGGTCAGCACCGTCTACTCCTTTGAGGACCTGCACAGCCCTACCCACCCTACCCCATCCCCTCCAGTTTACCTGGACAGCTGGGGTCAGGTCCGTCTTCCCCTGCCCCAGGCTTTGGGGGCCTTCTGTTTCCTTGAGCTTCTGGATACAAGCATACTCAGCCACCTCCGGTCTGGCCTCAGGCCCAGGCCTCGCATAGCTGCTTGTCAGCCGTGCCCCTGCCCATACCACGGGGCTGGCTGCCAGACTGGCCCTGGGGATTGCAGCCAGCCCCACATTGGAGTAGGTGGCCTCGGGGCAGATGGAGGGTGAGGTGGCAGCCGGGATTGCCCAGGGCAGTTCCCTGTGTGAGAAGGTTGCCAGGGGTCTGCTGGTGCTTCTAGATACGTCCAGCCACTGTGGGCGCAGGATATCCATGCTGGCAGGCCGTGGGCCTAGGGGAGGGGTCAAGACAGAGGCTACTGGGGCGGGGGGCAGGGAACTGGCTGGGGAACCCCAGAGCAGCTCCAGGGGGCCAGCCCCACCCATCACCCAGGCCAAGCTCCTCCTGGCTTGGCTCACCTCGGCAGCCTCTGGGGCCCTGGGGCAGCTCGTGCAGTCTGGTCCGACTTGCTGAGGGTGCAGAGGTGGTGTCGTCTCAGCAGGGACTGGGGGCAAGGAAGGTTGGTCTCAGTCCTGAGGTGACCCCGCCCCAACCCCAGGGACAGCCTGACACTCACCACTTCTGCTGGCATCACACCGCTCCGAGGGCTGGCCTGCTGCCTCTGCACCCGCTTCCTGGAGGCAAGAGTCTCATCAGGCCAGGGAGGCAGAGATGCTAGCCTTTGGTACGAGGCCCGGTAGGGAGGCTCTTGCAGAGAGCCAGACCTGCTTGGAGCCCTGCCCCACACCACACCCGGGCCAGGGACGGACATACCTGTGGCAGGTGGCACACAGTGTCCACAGCCAGAGGAACAGGACAAGGCACCCAAGGACCCAGAGAGCAGGAGGGGCTGAGGGCACCTGTGGCCCCATCCTGTAAAGCCACAGGTAGCCCTGGGGGTGAGAAGACAGGGGTGCTGGGTGGAGAGGCTGGGCACCTACCTGGCAGCCCCCAGCTGCCCCTCAAACTTCGGGGCTGTCTCTGCCCCCGGGACACTGACTCAGCACACAGGAAACTGGGCTCCGCGGCCCCTCCCTCCCGCAGAAGCACAGAGCCAAGCCCTGGCAGCCACCTTCCGCCTCCGGAGGGGGCTCCTAGTGACATGGACGGAGGTGTGCTCTGCTTGGCCCCAAGTACCTGAGCGGGCAAGTTGACCCAGACGGCAATCGCGAATCGCGCAAGGCCGGTGAGGAAGGGCAGGGGAGTTGCCTGCTGTGGTCACCATAACCTAAACATGGGACCTAGGGAGGCCCTGAGGTCACACCCCTGGCCCTCTGAGGCATAGGCCAGTCTCAGGCAGCGCTCCCCCAGTCGTCCACTGCAGAGCTGGGTCCCAGAGGGGCTGCAAAGGCAGGGGTGGGGTCAGCACGTAGGGAAGGTTGCTCTGGCCCCTGACCACCCCCGGTCCACTTGTCCTCGGCTCTCCTCCCCTCTCGTCCAACTGTCCCTGCCGTTGCACTGTGTTCTTCCCGGGATCTTAGCAGAGCTGCTGGGGTGGGGTGTCGTCCGCCCAGACCCAGGGAGTGGGCTTACCTCAGAAGATGGTCTGGGCTGCCCAACCCGGTCCTCCCAGACCCCAGCCCTCAGCTGCCCCCAGAAGAGCACGGCTGGGTCTGGGGACCCGACCAGGCCCTTACTGAGGCCCCACAGACAGCAGCTCGTCAGCCCTGTCTGGTGGTGGCTGGCCTGGCCGCTTGGGCACCCCACGAGGTGGCTCTGTGTGGCCCTTGCCAAGCTCCCCCCCTCACTTCCTGCCCGTGTGTGTCTCCCTGCATCTCCTCACGCAGCCACCCAGCGCTCTGCTGCCATCACTCCTGCTGCAGCGCGGACGGGGTCCAGACACCACCTGGCGGGTGTACGGGGCTGGCCACCACCACTCCCAGAGCCTGTCACGTGGTCTCCAGGCCCTGGGAGGTGAGCATGCGCAGGCAAGGACACAGGCACAGCACAGGAGCTGGGCGCTCTCAGGGGCCACCAAACCCTGGGGCTGAACCCAGGCTCTCAAGACTTCCGAAGCCATACCACCAGGTCCTCCTAACTCAATCATGCGCTTCCCGACCACTCATCACTGGCCACCACCTCCTCCCACTGCTGCAGCATCAAATCCCACGCATCTGTGGGGGTCAGGCAACACGGGGGCACTCGAAGCTCTGATCCTCTTCACGGCTGCCGGCAGAGCCCCAACCAAGAGAGTGAAGAGGAAGACCAGCCCTTTGGGCCCTCCGCCTCTGGGCAGGGGGCAGCAGCCTCACTCGGGGCCCCTCCAGCCTGGCCCCATGGCCCTGTGCAAAGATCCCTCTACGCCCCAAGAACCCACAAGCCAGCCGAGCCTCCACTGAAAGACACCAGAACACGATCACTTTAATGTCCTTGCTAAGGAGATCCCCTAAGACACTGGCAGGTGGGCTCAACGGGCAAAGAAGCGTCCAGAAGTGGCCCCTGTAGCCCCATCTCCATTCAGCAGTGGCCAGCAAGAAGGCTGGGCGTGGGGGCCAGCGTGGGAGCAGGCCGGGCCCTCTTCCAGTGCTGTCTGGTGTTGGCTGACGAGTCCTCCAGAGGGCAGCCAGGGGCTGGGGGCCCTGAGCTCTGCCCACTACATGTGCGGGGGCTCTAGAACTCAGTCATCTTCTTGTGGGTGTCTGCTTTCCTCTGTTGGCGCTGCAGGCCTGCCTCCTGGGCCTGGAGCTGCCCCAGCTCCCGCTGGGCTCCCGCCAGCCTCTCCTGCAGCTGGGCTGCCGTCACAGTGTGCCTAGAGAGGAGCCTGCCATTCAGCATGGGCCGCCGGGCCACTGGCACGAAGCCCCCAACTGCTGTAGCCACCGCCCATCCCCTTGCAAGCATCCAGACCCTCCTCAGATAGCTGCCACTCTCCGGTCAGAGCAAGCTCCTACATGGGAACTAGGGGGCCAGATGCCCACAGCAGGGCTGAAGGTACTACCACCCTGGGGTCTACCCTCTGCGTGAGTTTGGCCCCACACATACCGGCCGGTGTTTCGGGCAAGGGCCTTCTGGATGCCCCGGATGTCCCGCTGCGTTTGCTCGATCTTCTTCTCAGTCTGGAAGAGTTGCAGGCTCAGGGCCCGCTTGGCACTCGTGCTGGCATGGTACATTTCCTTACTGCTCCTCCTCCCTGCGGGGGCCGCTCCGGCCTCCAGGGCCCCAGGGCCCCGACACTGTAGCTTTTCGTTCAGAAAGTCAAACACGCTGCGAGGGGGAGGGCGCCCGCCCCCACTCGCCTGGCATTTCGGGGGTCTCTGGGTGCCAGCCTTGCTGCCCTTGGTCCTCTTCTGCAGGGTCTCTATGCATTGGTCCAGCGACTTTCCTCGAGGGAGCACCACAGCGTGGATGGGCTCCACCCGGCCCTCCGCATGTCGGCCCAGACCTGCAGGCACACAGGGCTAGCGCCACCGCCGCTGACCTGAGAGGGCTGTGGCACCCCCTTCCCTCCCCGGGGCAGCGCACTCACCCTTGCCAAACTCGTAGCCCATCTTGGCAAGAAGTCTGGAGCCAATGCCCCGTGTGTGCACCTCCCAGCCAGCGAAAGCAGAGCTGCAGGTCCCGTGGTCAGCAGCACTGGGCTCCACCACTGTAGGGAACAGGGCAGTGGCATGGCCCCTGGACACGGAGCACCCTGGGCTCTGGCTGGTGTTTGCCCAAGAGCTCATCTCTGGCCCAGGGCCGAGATGCCTGGCACTTCGGGCTCTCCATCAGTTGCCCAGACCCATTGTTGGCACAAAACTGTAGGGCTGCACTCATGGCAGAGTCTGATTCAGTCTGCTCCCCCTCCCCACACCTCAGAGCCACGGCCCCGCACCCCCCAGGTCACAGGACAGCCCATCTGCACTCGAGCCCTCCCCTGACCCACCTTCCAAGGCGCCAAGCTCCCCGGCTGCCCTGGTAGAAAGTCAGCACCGACCTCATGGCTCAGTCCTCCCCGCCCCCCACCGTGGACCCAGGGGTTCAGAAACTACCAACCCACAGGAAGAGGCTGCAGGAAAGCCTCCCCTCTATGCCCTACCTGACCCCTCACGAGGGCCGGGTGGCCAAGTTATTCCCGAAACTCTCCTGCCCCTGGCTGTCTGGACCCGGCCTCTCCTCTGTCCACCAGATACTGGGCCGTGTGGAGGCCACTGGAAGGCGCCCGACCGGCCTCTTCCTGCATACCGACTCGCATGTCAGCCCTACCTCGGCACAGGGCTTTGGCTTGTGGGCTGAGTTGTAACCTGCGCATGAGCTCCCTGGAGACCAGGGCCAGGTCTCTGCCTCTCCGGCTCTCAGGGCCTGCCCCCCACCTCCCCGGGCCCGAGTGCCCCCTCTGCGGAGCGCAGCCCGCGTCCTGCAGTCACACTCCCTGGCTGTCTGGTTGGACGGTCACAGGCCCCACCAACCGGAAGCCTTGCAGGGTGACTGCTGGCAATGCTTCCCCTCCTGGCTTCTGGGACCTTGCCCTGCCTCCATACCTCTGGCGTAGCTGGGGTCGTCTGCGTCGCCACTGTCAGAGTCAGAGGACCCTGTGGGATCCGTGCGCAGTGGGGGCAAGATGCTGTCTCCCTCCACCACGGCCTCCTTCAGCAGCAGGGAGTCAAACTTGACTGTGTAGTAGCCGTTATCCACATCTAGAGGCAGGAGACAGGCCAGGTCAGTGGCCTCAGTGGCAGCAGGAGCACACTGAGCCCTGGGAGGAAGGTGGGACCAAGCTCGAGGGTGGTATCACTCCGGTTGGGCATGCAACAGGGCTCTCCAGGAAGGGCCCCGTCTGATAGGACCATGGCAGCCTCACCGGTTATCCGAGCTGGGTACCAGAGGCCATCCTGCTGCTTGGCCAGACACGCAGAGCCGGCCTGTAGGGAGCTCAAGTCCGGGGCTTGGAAGGGGCGCAGCTCATCCACAGAGACCACCTGCCCGTGGGAGAACCTGCCAAGACAGCCACAGGGGACAGGGGCTCAGACACAGCGCACGAGGGCAAGTGAACGCAGGAGAACCAAGTCCACCTGCCTGGGCGCTCCCGTGAGGGGAGGGGGGGATGGGAGACAAATGGACATACACGTTGTGCGCAGAAACACGCCCGTTCACACACGTACGCACACACGCAGATAGAGGCATACACAGCACATGCCCCTGCGCGCACACAGGCACGCACACACATGGACACACACACCCGTGGGCGCACTCTCATTTGCTGGGTGGATCTGGGTACCCTGAGGATGAGATGCTCTGTTACCCTCCAGCTTTCCGGGCTGGAGCAACAATGCGGTGGGCAGACGGCCGCGTGGTTAAAGCCCCCATAGCCTCTTCACCGGCCAAGAGGCCCCGACGCTAACGGGTACTCAAGGCAGGTGCGTTTCTGTGTGCGCTCACAGGACCACAAAGTAGGAGAACACGGTGGTGACAGTGACGTCTGACCTTCACACACCAGTGAACCAGTGAGATTAAAACCAAAGCCGAGGGCGCCTGGGTGGCTCAGTGGGTTGAGCCTCCGCTTTCGGCTCAGGTCACGATCTCAGGGTCCTGGGATTGAGCCCCGCATCAGGCTCTCTGCTTGGCGGGGAGCCTGCTTCCTCCCCTCTCTCTGCCTGCCTCTCTGCCTGCTTGTGATCTCTCTCTGTCAAAGAAATAAACAAAATCTTAAAAAAATAAATAAATAAAACCAAAACCAAGAGAGGGAGAGGAGGAGAGAAGAAGAAGGTGAGGAAAGAGGAGGAAATGTGGGGACAAAGGACTACAAGTTTCAACTCTGCCAAATAAAGGCATGAAAGACGGGCCACGCCTCCACTCTCCTGGGCCAGCGTTTCGAAGAGAAACTGCGTTAACTACGAGAGCGACAAGGACTGGCACTTACTCCCCACGCAGAGCACATGCTGGCCCCGCAGGTCCTTCCAGGCGGGAACTGGTGGTGGCACAGGGACCGGGAAGGGAGAGGTTCCGCCCTCTCTCACGGGGGGGACAAAGATGGCCACAGACACCTCCTCTGGCAAGATCCTGGGCAGTTCCTTCTACCTGACTGTCCTCAGGCCCTCAGGACGCTGCCAATGACTGCGCAGCACCAGCAGCAGCAAGCCCGGACCCCACATGCTCTGCAGCGCTGACTCGGAAAATCCGTGCTCGGCCGAGGAGCAGCAGGACGCGCTGCAGAGGGGACGGCGACACCCCGGGCTGAGTTCCGCCGGAGACCCACGGCAACGCTCCCGCAGACGCGCGCCGCCCACCCCCACAAACGCCCCCAAAAGACATGCAGGCCCACAGACATTCGCAGCCCACACGCCCCCAGACACACCCCCTCACATACGTGCGTCCCCGTACACACATGCCCACAGAGGCGCACCCACAGACACCACCAACTAAAACCCTCTGCAGGAACCTTCAGGGACAGCGGAAGTCTGAAAACCTGGCGGAGTCCTTACCCTGGGAAAGCGCAGCGAAGACATGATTCTAGGAAAATAATGACGGAAGTACGCACAGACTGGGCTCAAAGGCTGTTAACCAAATACAAAAGACTCGGAAGTAACTAAGCTGCCAACCACGGGGAGGAATTAATGGCATGAAATGAGTCTAAAAATGAAACCTCGGGCAGACTGATGACTGGATGAAAAAGAGCCCCGGGAAGAGTGCCGTGCGCACGGACACGGCCCGCAGGGCAGAGGCGGCGCGAGCACAAGGCAGGAGCAGATGGACCAACGGTTTCACAAGGAGAGGCTGGACACTGGCTTCCCGTATTAAAACAACCCAACTCGATCACCTACTTTGCAACATTCACAGAAATGCATTCTAGAACAAACAAAACCTGAACTTGAAAACAAGTATTCAGAATTATAAAGAAGGTTCTGAATTCCAGCTGTGGACAAGTATAGACAAGGTTGAAACTGAGCAAAACGGTCCAAACTCACAGCTTCAGAACTCTGGAAATGGAATGAAACAGACAACATACTGGTTAGGTGTTATTTTGGAAAAAGCACCCAATTTGGGGGTAGAACAGGCAGTGGGAATGTCTGCGGGCTTCACAGTAGGGGCGCTTCCTGCTTGGCCCTGGCTGGAGCAGGCAGAGGTGAGAGCCGGGGCCCTGGAAGGGGACGGACAGCTCTGGCGGCCGTGGCTGTGGGCCAGTGGGACGGCCACTGCTGCTTAACAGGGTCCCTAGCAGGCACCTTACAGGTACTCAGGAGCCTGAAGACCAAATGGCCACATAAGGGCTCCACCCTCCAGACCCCCCTGCTTCTCCAGGAAACACTGTGTGTGTCGGGAGCTCCGAGAGACGCCAGGGTCAAGTGAAAGCCGAGGGAGACTGGGGGCTGGCCGAACTCAGAAGGTGCCCCCAGCCACCAGAGACTAACTGACCGACAGGGAGAAGCCTTCCGGTCGAGTGTTTGAGACCAACCTCTGCCTAAATCACTGGCTGGCCACTAAGCAACACAGACACAGAAGTGACTCCCAAAAAGCCAGGCTAAAAAGTAAATATAAATTTAAAGACTTGAGTAGAGATACCAGAAGCTGCATGCTATGAGGGGGAACGGACTTTGGAATTTAGGTGCAGAAAACATACTAAAATAAAACAAAATACTGAGGAAAACGATTCAGAGTCCAGAGTTGCTACAAGATATTATCTGAAATGAAAACTTAGGAGACATACAAACAGTAAAGTGTGACTTACACTTAGAGGAAAAAGCAGCTGATTGAATCTGAGTGGGCCTAAATGTTGAATCTTGCAAAGACCCCAAAGCAGAGTGTAAGTGCATTCGAAGAACTAAATGAAAATATGATGACAATGACTCAGGAAATGGCACATCTTAGAACATATGCAGAAACTGTATAAAACGGGGGCACCTGGGTGGCTCAGTGTTTGTTAAACCTCTGCCTTCGGCTAAGGTCAGGATCTCAGGGTCCTGGGATCGAACCCCACATTGGGCTCTCTGCTCAGCGGGGAGCCTGCTTTTCCCTCTTTCTCTCTTCCTCCTCGTGATCTCTGTCAAATAAATACATAAAATCTTAAAAAAAAAAAAAAAGACAACTAGAAGAATGGATAAAAAGAATAATCAAGTTTTATGCTACCTATAAGAGACTCATTTTGGGATCCAAAACCAATAATACGTTAAAAATTACTAATGTATGTCTTTCATAAAAAAGTGTTGTACTTGAACTTTTTAAACAAAAGATTATTTATTTATTTGACAGAGAGAGAGACAGAGATCACAAGCAGGCAGAGAGGCAGGTGGGGGGGGGTGTGGGGAGCAGGCTCCCCGCTGAGCAGAGAGCCCGATGTGGGGCTCGATCCCAGGACCCTGCAATCATGACCTGAGCCGAAGACAGAGGCTTCACCCACTGAGCCACCCAGGCGCCCCTACATGAACTTTTGAAAAGTGGGAGACGCCTGTATAGAAAAGTAGAAAATCAACAGATTGAAATTTGTTAAATACGGTGAAATCCATGAGTCCATAAGGATATTAGAAATATTTTTCAGGGACGCCTGGGTGGCTCAGTTGGTTAAGCAGCTGCCTTTGGCTCGGGTCATGACCCCAGCATCCTGGAATCAAGTCCCACGTGGGGCTCCTTGCTCGGGAGGGAGCCTGCTTCTCCCTCTGCCTCTGCCTGCCACTCTGTCTGCCTGTGCTCGCTTGATCTGACAAATAAATTTAAAAAAAATATTTTTCAAAGCTAATTTATTAGCTTATCAGAATGAAAGAGAACCAATTCATGATCTTGGAGATGAAGTAAAGAAAACAGAAAAATCTAACACTTATCCTGAATTTTCTATATGAACTGTACCGCTAGGTAGCCAAATCACAGAGGGGAAAGCTTCTCTTTATGGCTAGTAAAGGAAAACGAACAGAGAGACCTTTACTCTGCAGTTCTCGCTCAATCAGAGCATTAGGCTCTGATCGCCGAGGGCATCAATGGCTGCTACCGTGACAAGGAAAAACGAGACACCAAGCATGTCTTGAAGAAAAACAGCAGCATCCAGGGTCTTGCCAAAGAGGGTGAACCTGCCTGTGGTCGGCTCTAGCCGCTGGCGAGCGGATGGGCGAGCCGCACTGCACCAGCCGTCCTCCATGACAGGCCAAATCGCCCAGTCTCTCAGCGCTGTCAGGCCAGGAAAGGCCAGAAGGGTGGGGACAGCCAGACTCAGACACAGCCGCCTAATGAGCAGGACCGCAGGGCGGAGCTCACAGCAGTCACACCCAGTGCCGAGCTGGAACCAACACAAGGAGGTGGCGAGAAGCGAAGCCAGGACGGTGGTCGTCTGGGAGGAGGGAGCGGGCTGTGTTCGGCTTGAGGTACAGGGCGGGGCTCTGGGGGTGGCTGGCAAACTTGCCGTTATGAGCAGAGCGGTGACGGGGGGCTACAGGAGCCCCGCACTAGGTGCTTCCTTCCCACATTCGGCCGGTTCTGCAGCAGGTGAGGTCAGCATCCACTGGGCTCGGAGCCCGTGAGGCCCGGGCTTAAAACTCTGTCCGTATTAATGCGTTCCAGTCTCCCCACAACTACCAAAAACAATTCTCGTCTCTGTCTTACAAATAAGAAGACTGAAATACAGAAATTAAGTTTGAACAAATGCAGGAAAAGATGCTGCACCTCACTAGGAATCAAGAAAATACGAACTCAATCACGAGCCATTTTCCCAGCTTGCAGGAGGCAGGACGCAGGCGAGCGCAGAGAGGACTAGCGGCCAAGGAGTGTGCTGCCTGCAGAACCGGACGCTGCCTGCTCTCTCCGCACAGGTTCGTGCTACCGGAATTCCCGGCAGGTACATAAAACTCGTACTAAGGTGCTCGCAGCAAGTTGTCTGTAATAAAAACTGGAAAACAGGGACGCCTGGGTGGCTCGTGGGTTAAGCGGCTGCCTTCGGTTCAGGTCACGATCCTGGGGTCCTGGGATGGAGTCCCACATCGGGCTCCTTGCCCCGTGGGGAGCCTGCTTCCCCCTCCACCTGCCTCCCTGCCTGCTTGTGTGTGTGCGCGCATTCTCTCTGACAGAGAAATAAAATCTCTAAACAAAACAAAACAAAAACCTGGGAAACATCAGAAGGAACAGAATAAACACGGCACGTTTGCGAGGGAAGTAACAGCGGAAGGAACCAAAGAGCTCTGGAGGCATCCACAGGTGAGTCACAGGCACACGTGGTGCGAAAGCCGCGGCGTGAGCCACCCTGCGCCACCCTGCGCCACTGCTTGCTGCGGAAGGAGCACAAGCACGCGCTCCGTACGGGCCGGCTGGGACCAGCTAGCATCCGCCAGAAGGATCCCAGCCTCCCAGCATGGGGAAGGGCTGTGACAGAGTGGGAGCCAAGCCCATGTCAACATCATCTACTTCATTTTCAGGAAGGTAAGGCAGGGGCCCCCGGGGGGCTCAGCTGGCTGGGCGTCCAACTCCGATCCGGCTCAGGCCACGGTCTCCGGGTCGGGCTCTGTGCTCAGCAGCGCGTCTGCTTGAGACCGTCCCTCTCCCTTCCCTGCCGCTCCCCACCCCACACGCGCACGTTCTCTCTGCCTCTCACAAATTAATAAGTTGTACAAAAAAGGCAAAGCAAATGCCAGAAAATGGCTCATCAGGCTGGCCACGGCGAGTGCTGTTGTAAGCTGTCCGCACCGCGCTAACAGCACAGCGCATGGGAAGGCGCAGCACTTGGGGGCCACCTGGGAGCCCACCCGCCGGTGCCAGCTGCTGTGGCTTGCGGGCCGCCCCTCTGCGCCGGGCCACCTTAGTCGTGGGAGGGCCCGCCTCGAGGGGCTGCTGCAGAGTTGGGGCCCCCGGGTCAAACCCCAGGAGCCGTGCCTGGCCCCGAGGAAGCAGCACAGGGATGTCAGCCGCGGCCACGGCTACCCGGAGAGACTAACGGTAGAAAGGAGGAGGCGCTTCCCGCTCTGGGCCTCGCCGGTGCTCCCAGCGCGCGGACCGGCCGCTTGGGTACCCCCCCCCCCCCCCCGGCACGTTCGGTCCACCGCGTTCCCACCCGCACGAGCCACTTCAGGAAAACCCACGAGGAGAGAAAGAAGCAAACACGCGGAAAGCGACACTCTGGGGCCAGCCACGGCCTATGGGGACAGACGACAGCCCGACAACTAGGCTCCGGTTCCCTGGCGGGCGGACAAGGAAAGGAGACCGTCCACCGCAGTCCCGGCGAGCGCCCCTCGGACAGCCCCGCAGCAACTGCGGAACCTCCAGTCGCACGAAGCGCCGCGCCAAGTTAGTGAGGGGCCGTGCGCGCTTGTCGAGACTCACAGGCAGGACACCCGCCCGCCCCCAGAACCCGCTCCGAAGTAGTCCGGGCGACCGCCAGCCGCACCGAGAGCCGCACCGAGCCTGGCAAGGGTCACTGCGGGCCGGCGGGCAGCCCGGCCCCGCGCCCCCCGCAGCTCGCGGCCCCCCGCGCCCCCCGCGCCCGCCGGTCGCTCACCTGCAGCGCTCCTGGAAGCGGCACCGGCCGTCCAGGAAGAAGGGGCAGGGCTTCAGCGACTTGTGCGTGGGGTAGAGGCAGAGCACGCGCACGGCCGCGGGGCCCCCGTCCGCCGCCTCGGCGCCCGCGATCATGGCGTTGTGGTACTCCAGCGTGCCCCAGGGGCTGTGGAAGGGGGCGCTGACCTTCCTCCCGCTCCAGCCGTCGCCGCCGCCCTCGCCGCCGCCCTGCTCCCGCCCGCCGGCTTCCGGCGGCGCCTCGCGCGCGGGACCGGCCTCCGGCCCCGCGCCTCCCGCG
>RCUC01120312.1:0-27888 GCA_003697995.1 Taxidea taxus jeffersonii
CAGAGAAATGAAAATAAAAAAACACAATCATGTGGAAACTCTGAAATTGAAAAAGTACAGTATCTGATATAAGAACTTTAGTAGATTAAAAATGGCAGAAGGGTCAGTTAACATGAACACAGATCAATGAAAATCATTCAGTCTGAAAACAGAAAGGAAGAAGAAAAAAACCAATGATATCCTATGGGATAATATCAAATAGTTTAACATAATTTTAATTGGAGTTTTAGAAGAAAAAAATAAAACAAAGAAAGAATGGAGCAGAAAGATGGTTGAAAAATTATTGGTTAAAAGTTAACCAAATTGGGGCGCCTGTGTGGCTCAGTCGGTTAAGCAACCAACTCTTGATTTTGGCTCAGGTCATGAGCTCAAGTTTGTGAGTGCCAGCCCCATGTTGGGCTCCATGCTGGGAGCCTGCTTAGGATTTTCCCTCTCCCTCTCCCTCTGCCCCTCCACTACACCCCCCACACACAAAGTTTACTAAATTTGTTGGGAAAATATAGCTCCCAAAAGTAGAGCAAACCTCATTTAAATACATTGATATTCTATTAAGGATGGTCATTCACTTGGGTCTGTACATTCTATAGCAGGTTTACTGATATAAAAAGCCCTTTACTTTGCACATTTAAAAGGTGAAAAAAATTAGAACAGCTGAGAGTGAGTGATGTCTTTCTGCAGAAATCTCACTTTGGTGCTGTGATATAACACCTTGAGTTCTATTCCAGTAAAACAAGTGAATTCATTTATTTGATTAGGAGAGCTTAATTGGATTTTGCTTCATAATACATCTGATTCAGATTATGCAAGTATTTTTAGAGTAACATTTGGTTTATCTGAAGTTAGAAATTCAAGTGTTTCTTATAAAACCCTTAGAAACGTGGCCATTAAAATCTGTGTAGAGAAAGAAGCAGAAATGTTTCAATATGGCAAGCCTTTCTCAAATACTTATGCTACTCCTTACAAAGTTGATTCCCTCCAAACCTACATTGTATGGAAATCATGGAAAGTTGAGTAAATAATAGTATAATTGACTCTCACTATAACAACAAATGACAGGAAGGGATATATACATAATCCTACATACCCCCCCAACACACATCTTTAAAACTTTTTGGACAATCGGTAGCTTTCTATTTTTTTCTCACTTGTTATCATAGGTCTGGATTTGGGGGACACATATTATTATCTACAGAAAAGGGGGTTATCAGTGACTTTTTAATTTCCCCTTAATGATAGCCATGACCATGTATTCAGCCCACTGAGAGCATCTCTCTTCTGGTGAATCACCTTTTCTGAATCTACCAAAAGCCTTAGAACCTGATGGGACACTTGAATAAATGGTAAAAAGAAAAGAAGCTTTCATAAAACACAAAATAAAAATATTCTAAAACCTCTTAATCATCAAAGAACTTGTGTTTCTAATATATTTCCATGATTTCAGATCATGTTTTCTTTGATAGCAATCCAGTCTTTAATTATAGATTCATTGACTGAACTTTTCAAATGAATAGATCTTGGGAAACTGCTTAAATATATCATTGGGTTTAGTTGCCTTACAACAGCTCTTAATCCCCTTTCCCATGAGGTTGTGATAAAGCCTACATCTTATACAGGTAATAGATGTGTGATGACAGTGATTATAACGAAAATGACAATACATCAGCTACCATAAGTAGCATGCTTCTGCTAAGATGGAAGATTGCGTTCAAGGCGTTTTGCACACTCTGTGTTTAATCTTACAACAACCGAGAGCAATCACCTTCATTATACCCATTTTACGGTGAAGACGCTACATGTCAAGAGCTTGGTCACTCACATTCACTTAAGTTGTGTGAGCAAAGACTCATACCCAAAGCTGTTTAGCTCAACTGAACAGCCATGATGGAAATACACTGTGCTATGTGAAGTCTTGTGTCTGTAGACAGGACGTGGATTCGGCCTAAGTGCAGTGGCCTTTGATTATAAATCAAGTAAAAGAAAATGATCTTTTACTGGCAGGAGTCATGTTAACCAAATGTACTTGGAAAGAAAGGAAGTATTTAAGGAGTTTTAACTTTTTACTTATAAAAAATCTTGTTTCCCTTCTGCTGACTATAAATGTAAGCTGCTGTTTTCCTTTAGGAGGTCCTCCTATATCATGATGGCATTAATATGAACACAGACATGTTGAGGCTAATTTCTAGTCTTCATCTTCATGGGCATAACCATCAGTGAAAGTGTCCCTATCGGGAAAAAAAAAGAGTTAACCATGAATTTGATTTTGTAGAATACAATGAGGGACTTTCTAAACATTAAAATGGCATAATCATGATGGGTATTCTCTTACTGACAATGTATGTGTCTGTAAATTAAGTTGAATATGGCTACCAATCTCTTGTCTCATTTTACCATTACCCTTTACAGGTGACTTTTAAAAATTGCTACACAGGTTTTAATAGCAGATATGATTAGAATAAAATACAAGAACATGGTTGTCTTGTTGGTTTGCTAAATTATGAATTAGATCAATACAATTCTCTTCCCTGCCAGGCTTTCTGTTAGTACATCTACACAATAACCATCGTGTACTAAATGATAAGTCAGTGTTTGTTGAATGAATGATTGTCTTGGAGAGTTCAACCTCTTGGTGTTTTTGCAATATAACATTTTATTTTTATTTTTTTTTAAGATTTTGTTTATTTATTTGATAGACAGAGATCACAAGTAGGCAGAGAGGCAGGCAGAGGGAGAGGAGGAAGCAGGCTCCCTGCCAAGCAGAGAGCCCGATGCGGGGCTCAATCCCAGGACCCTGGGATCATGACCTGAACCAAAGGCAGAGGCTTAATCCACTGAGCCATTCAGGCGCCCCTGCAATATAACATTTTAATTGATATTACAGCCATAGCAGAACTTTGGAGCTTTAGAGACTGTTAAGCATCATCTGCTTCATGATCGGTAAATAGATCTCATTTCAAATGACAGCCAGAAAACTGCGGAAAGCTCTGTGCGAGGAAGGGTTGTAAGTTCACAGCAGGTCCCTCAAGGAGAAAGGGTTGTCTTGGAGTGGCTCTGTCTCTGTGGGTGCAGGTGGAGAAGCCCCAGCACACATGCTTTGTGCTTTTCCGACATGATCTAGTCTGAGCTGAGGGTCAGCGTCATATGGTGGGCAATTCCCTAAATGTCTGTTATATGACAGTTCTATGAAACGCACGTTTCATAGTCTTTTTCCTTCCGTACTTCTAAGAAGAGTCTATCTTTGTTCTCAAGGCTAAGTTTGAGAGGCAAGAGCAATTGTAAATATTTTGGTCATTCACAGAAATGGCCTCAGGATACATTCCCGTTATTAAAATCCAGCCAAAGGTCACATTCTTCCTATGTCTGCCGGAAGCACATTGTGTGGGAGAAAAACTTAACATTCTGTGATAAATAGACGCACGTACAAAAGGCAAAAAGAATACCCTTGTTCTGGGTTAAAATCATCACCTTGATACACGCCCACAAGCTGCTGAGTTGACTTTGCTGATTGAGGAATGTGTGAGGGACATGTGCGGAGGTTGGACTGTTAGCCAGCCTGTCGTTAGCTGGCGCCTCGCTGCCCGAATGTGGCATTATTTCATCTGGAGAGAAGCGGAGAGCGGAGCCGTGCCAACGCCAATTAACACAGCGGCCGTTAGAGGGGACAGCGAGGAGACCACTTACCGGGCAGCTTAGGCGTAATTCATAGTCCTCAGGCGTCCCACGTGTTCCGACAGGAATTATCCAACAGTTGTGAAGTATGACCTGATGTGTCCAGAATTTAAAAAAAAAAAAAAATCAGCTCCTACATGAAGGAGGCCCTTCTGAGCTGCTAATACCATATAGATCCTTTTAAAAAATCCTCATCTTTTTGGTATTATACACATGTTAAATCTCAGAAGTAACAAGGCTTTGAATTTTCAATGTTTTAATTCATCTTTTAATCTTTTACTTGTTTTGAAGGGATGTACTTTAGGAGGAATAGTACGAAAATATAACTTTCACATGTATAACTCATCGAGAAAATAATGGCATGAATCATAAAGTAAAATGCACATTAGACATGTTCCATAGTCATAGAGCCTATCTCAAAAAACAAATGTGGGATCTGCTACACTGATGTCCCTTGGTCCCTGCATCTGTCACTGTGGGGGCAGCTGACTGCCTCTGTGTCCTTGCCCCCACAGCCGTGTCCTGTGGGAACCCCGGCACGCCCAGCAACGGCATGATCGTCAGCAGCGACGGCATCCTGTTCTCCAGCTCCGTCATCTACGCCTGCTGGGAAGGCTACACGACCGCGGGGCTCATGACACGGCACTGCACGGCCAACGGGACCTGGACGGGCACAGCCCCTGACTGCACAGGTTAGTGGTCACTGTCACGGACACTTGAGGCCATGACCATGATATCGACTTGATTGGGAAAGATTTGTTTATTTTTTAAAGTATTTTATTGATTTTTTAATACATAGAGGATGAAAGGATATACACGTGTTTGATACAATGACTATTTACTAGATAGTTTTAGCTCTTTCTTCACTTTCTAATCTACATGGCTGGAACTATGTCCAGTGGCCAGTTTGCTTGGACATTGTAAAGCTGGGTCCAAAAAAAACATCACAGTTCATCTCTCGGTAGACCGTTTATTTTTCAGGGAACTAAGGAAAACAGTCAGTTCTCTGATGACAGCCGGTCAGGACGTTGTCAGAGGACGACGGTGTTGCTCCAACAATTTTCTGCTCGATCATGTCGAATCGCGGCTTAAGGGGACTAACTTGAACAGAAACCGTGACTAATTCATTTAATGGTAATTTTGTATTTTTCTAATGCTCTTTTTGTCGTCTCCTGCCCATTAGTTATAAGCTGTGGGGACCCAGGTACCCTGGCAAATGGCATCCAGTTTGGGACGGATTTCACCTTCAATAAGACTGTGAGCTACCAGTGCGATCCCGGCTACCTCCTGGAGCCCATCGCGTCGTCCACCATCCGCTGTACCAAAGACAGTACCTGGAACAGCAGCAAACCGGTCTGCAAAGGTGCGCGCCATCACGGTCTTGGTCTCACGCACGCACACGGAAGTGTTTATGGAGTTACACTTGCTGCATCCGCAAGCATTTTTGTAGTCCCTCTGGGCGCTAGGAGTTCCTGTAAGCTCATTTGCAAACACAAATCACTTCATTTTCTTAATACAGTCATCTCAGTTCTAGAGATGGGAAAACCGACTCGCAGAGTTAGTAAAGGGTCAGGGCACAAATCAGAGACAGGAGGCGTTGGGACTCAGAGGATAAGCACACTACCTCTAATTTGTTTGTTTGTGTGTGTGTGTGTGTTTTAAGATTTTGTTTATTTATTAGAGAGAGAGAGAGCACACCCAGAGGGGAGAGGGAGAAGCAGACTCCCCACTGTGTAGGGAGCCTGACATGGGACTCGATCCCAGGACCCTTGGGATCATGACCTTAGCTGAAGGCAGATGCTTAACTGACTGAGCCACCCAGGCGCCACTAAGTCTGTTTTGAACATCCGCACGTTCCTCTCTCCCGATACACGTTAACCCCAGCTATATTAGGGCTTACAGCAAAGATGACGAGGAAGTGTAAATATAGGACTTTCAAGTCAGCTTAGACAGAGAAGCTGGGCATCAAATAATGGCAGAGAGCATAAGTACCATGGTGTTCTGGGGGGTCCAGCCGCTGGGACCGGACCTGCCATAGGAATATGGAGGTGGGAAGAAGACATTTATGACTCGCGCGGTTGGACTTTTCAGGGAGAGCAGGGCAGGCTGAAGCCAGTCTAGTGGCCTGAGTGACTGAGCGGCAGGCTGGGCTCTGATGGTGACAGAGGAGGGGCCGGTGGAAGTTGTCCATAGGCAGGGGTCTGCATGGTTTGGACCCTGCGCCAGCACCGCAGGGAACACATGCAGGCTTTCTTCTCCGCTGGGCCAGGGTGGAGCAGGAGGGCCACAGAGAGAGCTGGGACATGAGCAGGGCTGGCCCCAAACACGAGTGTGGCGCCTGGCTCCTCATCGGCCTAGGATCGCAGACGGTGCTGTGGGAGTCGCGTCCTAGACGCTGGGCGGTGTTGTGGTCGTCAGGGGGCTCCGAGAGACAGACGGGCTTGGGTTTCATGACGACAGAGCTTGGTGTGAGCCTCAGTGAGAGCCCAGTGCTCAAGCCCGTGGCTTCCTCTCCCTTCTGAGGCAGCCGTGTTCTGGGACCGTTTTCCTCCCACTGGGGTAAGGATCACCGTGTCACCTGTCCTTCCACCTGCTACATCAACGCGGCCCCGCTGCAGAGCTGGCACTAGACCATGTTGACTGAAACTCACAATGTAGCTTCAGGAGGGCCCTAGTCATCTGAGCATGCTGGTGATGGCGGTCCACACAGCCGTCCGTTCTCTGGGGTGTCATGTGTTTGTCGACTGCTGTTTTCCTTTCTGATAGTCAGTGCAGGTGTCATTACCTGCATGGCCAGCCAGGCCCTTCCAGATGAGACCGCTCTCACCCTCTGAACTGGTCTCAGGCTCGAACCCCCTCCACGCCCTGTGTGGGACCACGTGACTCATCACTGTTCTCGCCTGGAGGACTGTCCACTTGCCACTCCTGTCCAGAGCACGTGTTCCCGCCCCCTCCTGTGGGCACTCTCAGAAACATTGGTTGAAAACATGCCCGAGATGAAGGGCACTGGGAAGGCCTGTTTCCAGCCGCTGGCTATGCACGTGTGATTCTGCGTGTGATTGTGTCTTCTTCACATGAGGATGTGTGAGTGTGAGCACGAAGGAGAAAACATGGGTGAGGACATCCGTACAGCTGAATCTGTTCTCCTGCTGCCTTATGTCACCGGCACACCTCCTCCAGAGTGGGCGAAATCCAGAAAGCTCCTGGCTCTCCCAGGAAGGTGTATGTACAGTGTTCCCCAGGGTCCTGCACTATGATGGCCAGACTGGGAGGGGCCGCGTGGGGCCAGCACGAGCTGCTGATCTTCCGTGAGAACCGTGCTCATCTTTGTGGCCCCGCGCGGCGTGAACGTCAGGCTCAGGGATGTTAAACAGCAGTGGCTGGGAGTATAGCACCGAACCTCTGTAACCATGCAACTGCCTGGTTTTTAATGACTCAGCCAATGGTTCAACAGCCTATGTCTTCTAGATATTATAGGCTGTCTTTAGATGTGAAAAATACAGGGAGTTGACCATCTGTGTACTTAAATCCAGAAGGTTGTGCTCATGCTGTATGAGCGATTTGTCCTCCGGTGCCACCATGAAAAGACACGTATTAAACACGAGTATCTCTTCCTTTCTTGGCCTTGCACCTACTGAGGAGGTAACGCTCAATCCTGCTTTCCTTTACAGTGGGGTATGCTGTGACTTGGCTTTACTTCTTTGTACTTGATCTAAATTAATGAAGAAATGCTGGAGAAACATTTTATTATTTTAATTTGCTGTCTTCCTCAATCATCCTTTTATTGAAAGAAAGCAGCCCAACCCAGATGTCATTTATAATTTGGGTGAAATGAAAATGTGGGTCATCTGAGGGTTGTCGTAGGGCAGATGCCCTGGACGTTCAGTCTCGTCTGTTCTTTGGAAACAGCTGTCATGTGCGGTCAGCCTCCTCACGTGCTGCACGGAAAAGTGGAGGGAACGGATTTCCGCTGGGGCGCCAGCGTAAGTTACAGCTGTGTGGACGGCTTCCAGCCCTCTCACTCTGCCATCCTCTCCTGCGAAGGCCATGGCGTGTGGAAAGGAGAGGTCCCCCAGTGCCTGCGTAAGTCTTCCGGCAATGCTGGTTCCCGGGGTCCCATGTGCTGGACCCACGTGAGCACTCTCCACTTGCCATCATTGCTGGCCCCACCATGGGAGGCGGAGGCTCTCATTCGAGGCTGCCCTGCTCAAGGCAGATCTCTCAGTCATTGATGGGTTGAATAGTGATACCCAAAGATTTTTGCAGACGCCCAATACACAAGTTGGATAAGTTAATCTGACCCAGAGAGGCGGACCATTAGCTGACTGCTTATGTATTCCACAGCTGTCTTCTGCGGAGACCCAGGCACCCCTGCAGAGGCGCGGCTCAGTGGCAAAAGCTTCACCTATAAGTCAGAAGTCTTCTTCCAATGCAAATCTCCCTTTGTACTGGTGGGATCGTCCAGAAGAACCTGCCAGGCGGACGGCACGTGGAGTGGCACACAACCCACCTGCATTGGTAAGAACTGAGGGGCAGCCCCGAGGGTGCTTGGGGATATGGACCCTCTCTCTTATATCCAATCATTCGTTCCCATAATTGTTCCCACAATGTTTCCATAGATCATTCTCTGGGGAAGCTCTCATCGGCTACTCTGGTTAAATTGTGCAGACCAAATTTGGAGTTGAAGTTAGGAGGCTGTTAAAACACCTGCCAAACTTTGCACTCTTGTTTCCATGTCCCCACCTCAGCAGCAGGTGCATTCTTGCAGGGGAAGACAGTGTTGTTGAAGATGCCATGACTGACCCGTTCCAGAACAGCCATCACTGGAAAGACAGCCTGGCTGTTGCCCCGTGCCTGTCCCCTCGGTGCCCGTCTCTTGTGTACTTGTCTGCCCCCCCTCCCCGAGCCACCTGCACTAACAGTGCTGGAAGGACTTGGACATGTACATTCTGGTGACCCAAGGATATGACAATGAACCTTGCAAGTCAGAAGATGCTTTCCATGTGACTTAAACCCCACATTTGTAGGTGAAATCTCTGTCTCGTGCAGAGGATTCAGATATAAGTTGCATTTGTCAAAAGCCACATCATTAGTGGCAGGGATACCAGAATGGTTCATTTCCACTAAGAGCAGATTTCTTCCGACCTCACTGCCGCAGACTTGTTTACTGATGGGCTAATTTTTTCACCCAGCTGTACTGAGCCTAAGAGTAGATGTTCTGCATATTTGCAGGAAACAATTTTAATGATCTATAGTCCTGGTTGTTTTCTAAGAAATGGAATAATTCTACTTAAAAACAAAGATGTTCAGACATAAAGTCATTGAAGCACAGTTTGTTTTCAGTAAGAGTCACCTTTACTGCTGTTTCTTTCAGACCATTGCTACGGGCTTGCTATCTCGATACTAAGACAGGTGTTCCTCCCTCCCATGTTTCTCTTGAAAACAATGTTTTCATAGCGGCTAGAGAGCAGCAAATAATGAAGCTCCATGCTCCTCATTGCTCAAGTCGTACATTTATTGAAGGGGCAAAATGTGACTTTGGGGCTACTATGTGTCTCAATTTTGAAGCATTCAATATATTTCTCATTTGGAAGTCTCAAAGAAAATTATTTCAAGAAATTGCAACAAGGTAATGGATGACTAAAAGAGATGGCCATTAATTGAATCCTTAAAAACCAAGCAATCATAATTATTGAAGATAGTGTATCAGTAAGCAGCCAATATAGTATGTTGGACCAGAAAATGGGAAAGAATGTTCATTCCATAATACACAGAGTACTTTAGAATCTGGTAAAGGACTAAGGAGTAACACCTAAAGTGTGAAAGGAAGATGAAGATAGCAATTTACTTTAATTTTTAACTTTCATGCAAAAATATCATACATTTGTCAAAATATAATTTTCCCAATTTTGTAAGACCTTTTAGTAAAAATATTGGAATCCTTATAACAACAGTATCTGGCACTTGTGTTTTTTCTTTCTTTCTTTCTTTTCCCCCTATGTGAACTTCAGACCCTGCTCATAATTCCTGCCCAGACCCTGGTACTCCACACTTTGGGATACAAAATAGCTCCAGAGGATATGAGGTATTCCCCTTATATTTTACTGTGTTTCTCTCTAGGTATAAAATAGGGACGGCACTTGAATATGCGTACGTGTTTTTATGCCCCCTGTCTGATTCGTGGTATATTTCTGAAACAAATACATCCAGAGAGGGTTTCTGCCTGAGGTCAGAATTGGGATAGCTCAATGTATCTTCATTCACACAGTCTCAGTTGCCGTATTAATTTCTATCTGAAAGTATGCATAATTGGGTGCTTTTTGTCCACTGAAATGACACGGCAGTTCTCAAATCAGAGCGACTGGTCACCGACTAGCCACACAGAAAAAGCCCCCGCTTAGTGACCTGATATAATGAGAAAAGAGTATTACATTTTTGAGTCAAAAACTGGAGAAAATGCATGCGGGCCCTTTAGTGTACACTACGTTGTGATGTGTGGTCCCTCTGTATGAATTACTGGCATGCTCAGTATCGCTTTTGACGTCCATTTGACCCTTTAAATAAAAGTACATAAACGCTTTAGGTAATATTAGAGGAATATGGAAAAATGGAAGGTAATGAAGCTTGAAATGAAATGTTTCCACCATCTAAAGTAATTGAGTGACTTCAGAGCCGTGTGATGACATGGCGTTGAAAGCCCCGGTTAAATATGTATAGTGCTTTCAAGTTAGGGACCCCATTAATTCAGAACAAAAGACTTCTTTCTTCAGCCACTTCCCCCAGTCTCTACTGAAACATAAAAAGTCTAAAACCTAAAATTCTCATTTGGCTGGCTCTAACACACATTGGTTCCTTCCTGATGGTGTTCTTACACCCTACAAAGGAATGTCTCAAGGGTGCCTATTGAGTTAAACCCAGTGTATTTGATATTAGGTCTCAAATATGGCTTAATCCTCAGGTAAATGCTTTTTGGCATATAGAACTGTAATGCCACATGTATGGGGTTCCCGGGAAATACTGTATGTGAGTAAGCTCTTGCCAACTCACCGTTGGTTTTGGCACTTCTAGATCTGTCCCCAAGGAGCCCATGTGAAGTCAACATTTGTGGTGACTCTACTCAGCAGCCTCTCCCTGCCGGCTCTCTTAAGACAGGAATAGGGATGGATAAACTTCTCCCGCCTCTTATAAGAAAATAAAGTTATACCAATAAGAACGATACATTGTATCCAAAAGCAAGATTTGCTAACAAGCTAAAGACACAGATGCGGTCTTTTCAAGAGGTGCCTGGCACAGTCAGAGAAATCTCCTTAAAACATATTTTTTTCTTTCTTGCTCATCAGACACACTAAGTTTTGAAAGAACAGATTTTTGTTTGTTCCCTCAGCACCGTATTCTGAAACATGCTCACGCAGAGTGAGCCATTTTAGGCTCAGAATAGCCCGTGTCCTGCTGTGTTAATTGCGCGATTCAAATGACTACCCTTTCGTCTCTAGCCCTCCGCGTCCCAACAGTTCTAAACACCAGGTGAATTTACAGCGATCTGTCTGGAGGGGCCAGGGACTTTTGCTAGGAGATACTTTACCGAGAAGGACACTGTCTTTTCCTCCTACCCCTCCACAAGAGAGGCTCTCCATTGTCTTCCCGCTAGCGAATAATCGAGCACCTTTGTCAGGAGGTCTGATGCGGTCGGTGACATGCTGACAAGGAAATTTAGTGGAGGCCATCCTGACAGGTGACACATTAACCTTTTCCCACCTCTGGGTCTCAAATCCCTTATTCCTTGGCAGTTTAGATAAATTAATTTTTTTTTTCTGTATAAATTCTGATCCCTACTTTGGGTGCCAATGGCAAGAAATGGCTATGTTTTTCTGACATCCTTCATCACTGCTCAGTGTAGCAACTCTTACCACACGTGTGACTCATAGTGAGTCACTATGTGACAAGTCACATAGTCACAATAGTGACTATGAGTCACTATTTGGGGAGTCACTCCCCAAATCCCAACGAGGGCCATAAGGACTGGGCCAGATGAGAAAGCAAAGGCGAAGGAATGAAGGACGGGTCTGACTCCTCAGAGCATGGACCAGGATGGCTCTTCACCTGTACACTCAGTTGGCTTCATGATTAAGAAAAGACTTGGTCCCACTCATGAGTGCAGAAGGTACAAAGCTGCCTTTCAGGCACAGACCACCTCTCTATGAACTCATTTCTGTGCCCTTTTCTCTTCCTCCCAACCTGGTCCCGTGTCCCGGGGGTAAGTGATCAGGGGAGATGTTGATTCCCTTGAGCACATGACCCTAACTCATCCTTTAAAAACATCTTTACAGACCACTGCAGACTTCCGCTCGAGGCACGTGCAGTTAGGTGAGGAAAGCAGATAAACATACAGACACTTCCCGAATGCTGTCGTAAGCCGCATATGACGCCTTCTTGCAAGTCAGGAGAGAATGTGCAGAGGAAGTGAAGTTTACCAAAATACTGAGTATTAAGGGGCGGGGGAAGTTAGCTCGTGAAGGTCCAGAGGGAACTTATTTTAGGCATGCAGGTGGCAATGAGTAGTTCATGTATCTGAGGCTTCAGGGGAACAGATTGAATTTTGAGACATTCTAAAATAGAGCAGGAGTTGGCCGGCTCCCAGAAGCACTAACAAAAGTAATTTGCTAATAAATACCAGCTGGAGTAGCAGGGAAAGAATGGGGAAAGGGGGGAAAATCATTACAAACCTAAAGGAAGGCTAAAACAAAAGAGAAAAAACACATTTTTGTTACCCAAATAAACTCCCTCGTGACTGGCCACCATTCACCATGTCTAGCGGAGTCTCCTCATGCATGGGGCAGCCTAGCCTTGACGTACGATGTGAACAACAGTGTCCCGACGCTGGTGAGAAGTCCCCCTGGCGTGGCGCACCCCGGGACGTGCTTCCTAGCAGGACAGCTTTACGCCGTGTCCGCCTGTCCGCTCTGCCCCGGAGCTAATGCTGGATTTCCTCTGTAGGTTGGAAGCACGGTGTTTTTCAGGTGCAGGAAGGGTTACCACATTCAAGGTTCTACGACCCGCACTTGCCTCGCAAATTTAACCTGGAGTGGAATTCAGACTGAGTGTATACGTAAGTGTTATTTCTTCCCCCACAGCCAGAAGTGGCCTGTTTATTCTCGGATGTCTAGGAGGTGTTTACCCTCCAGAGAAATAATGAGCAACTGCCTTATTTTTGTCTGTTGGTTGGATCTTCTTTGATTCTCAAAACCAGAATTTCTCAGAGATTGACTCCGTAGGACCGGCAACAGCAGCAGCCCGTGCTAGTGTGGTAGCATTTGAATTCTCAAGCTGCACCCCCAGACCTACAGAATCAGGAACTCGGGGGCTGGGGTACAGGTGGCAGCAAGGGGGAGGAGCAGCAGTCTGTAACTCAGAGGGCCCTCCGGGGGTAGCGGGGCACACGCAAGTCTGAGAACCTGCCCAAGCGGAAGACAGGTGAATGCCATCAGTTACACTCACAGAAAGAAAGCTTTCTTATGCGTGCTGTCATTCTTCTAGAATGTTCACATCAGCTCATGAGAGAAGGGCAAAATGGATCACGGGCTATGTCACCATATTAATAGAAATGTCTTAAATGTCATTTTTGAAGTCTATATGAATTGGTCATTCAAATCATTACTTTGGATCAAATGTTATTTTTTGACTTAATCATGAGAAATAGAAGAAGTGTTACAGGAATCATCTGTAAGCCAGTATTTCATCCTCTATCAATTTAGTGAAATATAGAATCTTAGTCTTACTGTGTTAAACCTAAAAAAAAAAATAGAATTTATGAAAAATTATTTTAGTAGTATGCAAGATGTGATTTTTTGTGTATTTCTCAGTATTAGATGTGTATTATTTCAGAGTTATCATGGCTAATACTCCAGTGAAACTACACATGTGACACCACTTGCACACAGCATGCATACACGTTTATGTATACACACGTGGGAGTCTCAACAGCTTGGAGCTTGCAAATACCTGGTATTCGTATGTGGAAAATTTACAGAAGCCTAAAATATCGGGATACTGGAAACAATTGCCCTTGTAATTTAATATTTTCAGCTTCTTTTATAAACATCTGTCAAGTCCTTTGCTTGAGACGTATGTATGAACTTTATAAAGAAAGAGAAGTTACTTGAATTTAAACATTGCAATCTTATTCACTCCTAAATTAGATTTTCAGGGAAATAAGAATCGATAATATTCAAATTAGGTTTCTAAACACAAATTAAGTTTTTACCAAAATTGACTGTTTGTTTAACTGAATAACAGATTTCTTAGCTGCCATCAGACAAAAATGAAGGCATATTTCTAAATATTTGCCCATTGTGTTTAGCTGATAGGACTGGTTTAAAGGGCAATTAACATATTATTTATCTTAATAGTATATAGAAGTGATTCGTTTCACTGCTGTGATTTATATTCTAAATTTCTACACATAATTGATTGTACACACGTAAATGTAGAGAATGAGATTTGATGAATGGACGGGTAGATAGATAGGTAGAAAGATAGATGATAGATAGATACTTAGAGGGTGGATGAGAGGGAGGGATAGTAGAGAGAGCTGAAAAATCCCAGGTGTTCAGCATTTTAAAAAGTTGCAGAGAATTTGGGGATATTTAAAGCTACCGTATTCAGAATTTTGGGTTTTAATTTTGAGTTGACAGTCATTTCCAAATTTTGGCACATTTCCTTATTTCTTTAGATGCATGTGCTAACTCTATCATAAACAACGGTTGGTGTTTTCTAATGGAATACATGTTGTTTCAGCCCACACCTGCAGGCAGCCCGAGACGCCAGCCCACGCGGATGTGAGAGCCATCGATCTCCCCACCTTCGGTTACACCTTGGTGTACACCTGCCATCCGGGATTTTTCCTCGCAGCCGGGTCTGAGCACAGGACGTGTAAAGCAGATATGAAATGGACAGGAAAATCACCTGTCTGCAAAAGTAAGTCACTGGTGAGGGAGGGAGCGCACGTCCCTGCAGAACACAGAGGAGCACTGGCAGCCCACCAGGCTAGCTTCCAGGTGTAAGGTCCACCAGGAAACCACATCAGTCACCCCAGCCGAATCTGTGTTCATGTGGTGAGCTGTGTGTGTGAACGTGTGCGTAGTAAGTGTCGGTACAGTGGAGGCCCGGTCAAAGCCGACCTGTACGTAGTATTATTTGCTATTCCCACTTTAAGCCATGGAGAAAAGCTGTTTACCTCTAGAAAAGCATTATGAGTTAAAAGGACAGGAATACGCACCATAGTTTTGGAAAATGTACATTTTTCAAATGAAAATGGGCAAATATCACCAACCGCTGGTGGACATGTAAACTAAACTACCTGTTATTTTTAAGACCACGGGCTCTTTGCTGGTGGAGTATACATTCACGTACTCTTTACACAGCTCTAACCCTTGAATTGTGAAAGCAATTAGCACGAAAATGCGTTATTTACTCACAAATTTGTGCATTTACAGATAAGAGTAATGAATCAGGGTCAGATTTGACAATAGCCGACCTCTCAGATTCTCCCCCAAACGTTGATCATACAGGCCTCAAACACTAACCAGCAGAAGGAAAATTACGGAGTGTGATAAAATCCGTGACTTTAGTTCTCCTTTCCTGGAGCCTCTTTATAGTTCTCGAATGAGGAATTCATAAGGCATTTGTGTTTCCCTTGCCCTTCACTCTCAGAACTGGAAGAAAACCAACTTTAGAAAGGTAATTTATAGTCTGACACAGAACTGTAAAGGCTCAGAGATTTTGAGTTCAATCCAAACTTGATAGACCGAATTAAACAGTCCACAAGGGAAACGATGTGGTGTTATTCCTTATCGACTCGTACTTCCCTCAGTTTGGGTGAGGACTTGGAAAATTAAGAGAGGTTATGAAATCTTGGCGATTTGGTAGGCCATCTTCCCTTTGGGGCCAGTGTATCCCAAACAGGAGTGAGCACAGGGCCATAACCCACCCTCGTTTGCAAGGCTCTCTGTTGTAACACACGACACCTCTTAGAGCTGCATTGCTTTGCACCAGTAATCTCCATTTTTCCACAAACACGAAGGATATCCTGCTGCGAATACAGGGGTTTAAAGTGGATATGTATATGACATTCATATTTTGTAGAACTTCAAGAAATCTGGAGAAAGGAAAATTGCTTCAATTTGACATTTTTTCAGACTTATTCAAAAATACATGTTTTTGAAAATGATAATTTGTCTTTTTACTTGTAGGTAAAGGAGTGAGAGAAGTTAATGAAACAGTTACTAAAACTCCAGGTTTGTATACCAGAACAGTTCTAGATTTAAATCCAATAAGTGACTTGTTCTCTACTCTGCACAGTGAAACAAATTTGAACACACAAATTTCCAATTCCATTAGTCCATGAAGGAGTTAATGTTTCAATTATGGAAAACACCAAGTCTATACTGATTCCTCTTTCTTCCATAATGGTTGGTGGTTGGTCAAGGGAATAACAGGACTTGATTAGGAGGAACACCTCTGGCATTCTCACATGCTGTCTAGTGCAGAGGGGCCTCAGGCATTTTGTAGGCAGAACTGGACATAAAATATTGACAACAGAATGTGATATAATGGAGAGCCTTATAAAGAGGGTTGCGATCCTTTCCTCTAAACAGGAAGCTAACGGAAATGAAGCCTTTTGACAGCATCACCTGTCCCCTTGAGCAGTAAAAATGAGGAGCTCCATTTTTTCCCCAAGTATCTCCATCATTCAGGCATCCTCTGCCTCCTAAAATGTTCACTATTTGTTGTATGTGGTGCTTTGCTAAATGCATGACACAGAAAATTGGAGACGAAGTCCCGTTTCCCAAGGAAGATGCTCACGACTCCAAATCACCTGGCCTATTCTATCTGTTATAAATATAGAGACTATTTTAATAATTCAGTGTGTCCCCAAATTATAACTTAACTTTTTTAACAGAAATAGAAAACTTATAAATACATAAGGTCATTTCCCTAGTGTTGTCCTTATTCAGGTTTTAACACTGATTTCTTAGACAGGAAGGTCTCCTGTGGAGAGCATTTATGCAATCCTCTTGTTAAGTCACAACTCTGAGTTACACACGTCAGTCTCAGACGAGGGTAAAATGTCCCAACACGATGAAAGGACTTTTTCCAGGATACACCATGAAGGATAAAAACTACTTCTGAAAATCGTTATGAATGATTCTATTCCAATGTCAAATTCAAACACAGAAATCAGTACTCTTTCTCCAGGAACATGGTCTTCGGGGGAAGGAAGCAATCTGTTGTGGTTGTGGTGTGTTTGTTCTGTTTTTGTTTGCTTATTTTTTGTTAAAGATACGGACATACTCACATACTTTATGTTGAAGGCACATCCATATCCATTCTCACCAGTGCCCCTCTTGGCATTCCCTCGGGAGGGTCTCGCTAATGGAATGTGGTTCTTTGTGGAGGTCATGCGGCCTAACACACCTCCACATCCGGGGGTGGTGTTACACTGCAAACCAGAAGGGCCCTGAAGGACCATCTTTGCCACGTTGCCCATGGCCTTATTTGGATACCTACAAGCTGCCTCTGGGACCCTGGTTGTCCCTTACTGTTCCCAGTCAGGCATGACCCACCCAACCGACACACCAGCCAAGACTCTCACCTCAGGGACAGGTTGGACAAGTACATTAATAGCTTCCCCTGAGAGGGCATGTTCTAATTAGGGGAAACAATCTTGACACTATTCTAAAGGCTATTAATTTTGGTAAAGAAAAAGAAAGTCTTCGGGTTTGGCGTTTGAGCCTCGGCCCCTGGAGGGCCACCAGTGGATAGGCAGCCATGTCCAACATCCTTTAACGATCATCAGATGTGTTAGATGTCTGTGCCACCTAGCACAGGCATCTAGAACTATCATAGTTTCTAGCCTATTTAACTTCTCAAAGTGATTATTATTATAAGTTGAGTCTGCTGAGAGCTGCAGGAAGGGATGACACGTTCTTCCTGAACTCAACCGTGGCTAGGGTAGGTTTCATGGGTGGAGCTGGTCTGGGAAGACAGGGAAATGGTCCTGAAAAGGGGCCCATGAACATAGGCCCAGTCTATGTGTGGGCTCATCACGGGTTTTGGCAAGTGGATTTGCCAAAAATCATAGGGAGAGATGTGTCTTTCTCTGCATACATGACATTTGACACCATTGGCTCCAACTTCTTAGCTATCCAGGAGCTTTTTTTTGTAAGCTTGGAGGAGTATGGTTGAGTGGGTTGGGCTCTCCTTGTGAGGTAATGATCTCTGAACCCAGAGCAGCCCTGTCTTCTTGAGCTGAGCTGATGTCCTCTGCTGGTGCCTTCAATGCAAGCTTTCTGGGGGCAGGGACTCCTAGCAGGTGGTGCATGGCAGCTTTCTGAACCTTCTAAGCTTCCAGAGAGTCCACTTGGACATTAAAGAAATATCACTAGGGGGTCAGCCACCAGGTGCTCATTACGGCCCAGTAACCCACTCTCCTGGAGGGAGTACTGATTCCCCCCACCCTCTGGCCCTGGCAGGTCCACTCAGACAGGAGAGCTTTGACATCTGAAGTATTCCTCCAACAAATCAACGAACACACGCGTAGTGCATCTCACAAACATCCCCCTTCTCATTTCATTTCCATCCCCCTTACACCGTGAAGGGCCGCGGATCGGCCACGTCTGTCCTCATCTCCATCCCGATCGTGAACGCTCACTTGACTCTTAGTATGCCTCTGTGTTGTGAAAAAGATCTCGGTTTAATTTTTCCATGTGTGCTAACATTCCTCTGGTTTTTCTCCCCTCCAACAGTTCCTTCCGATGTGTTTTTTGTCAATTCCGTGTGGAAGGGATATTATGAATATTTAGGGAAGAGACAACCCGCAACTCTAACGGTGGACTGGTTCAATGCCACGAGCAGCAAGGTGAACGCGACCTTCCTTGAGGCCTCTCAGGTGGAGCTGAAGTTGACAGGTAGGCCCTGGGGCGTTCCCTTTTAGGAATTGCAGACTGGAGGCGAATGCACCTTTACCCTCTCACCCGGGAGGGAGCTGACATTGATCACACGCTCCTTAACAGTCCATAGGCTTGGCAGCAGCTACATCTCCTGGGATCCTCTGGGTCACTGGTAGGTCGGTATTCTCCTCTCTAAAGATTACAAAACCAGTATAGAAAGTCTAATTAATATGCTCCAGATTACGCATGTGTCAGGCTGAGTCAAAGGTGCGAGGTTGATATCCAGATGTGCACGTCTCCAAACTTCCTTCTTATAGTTTCCTTTTCTTCAACTCAGGTGCTCCTCAAGAGGCTTTTCTTTTCTTTTCTTTTTTTGGGGGGTGTCAGGGTCATCCCACTGTTAGTAAAATAACAGCAGTTTTGATTCAGATGCCAGATGCCATCTTGAGTAGTTACACACATTATCTTTCTCAGTCCGACCTCAAGCCCATGATATGAGCATTCGTATTAGTCACGTTCTTTACTGATAACAGAGCGAAGAGAGAGAGAGACCCAGGAACTCTTGTGGCCTTCCTAAGGGGACATGGTAGATGGGCCATCTGAACTCAGGAATCTGAATTTCAGAAATCTAGATCTTGAGTCAATACTCTTTTTTTTAAAGATTTTATTTATTTATTTGTCAGAGAGAGAGAAAGAGAGAGCGCGCACAAGCAGGCAGAGGCAGAGAGAGAAGCAGGCTCCCCGCTGAGCAAGGAGCCCGATGTGGGACTTGATCCCAGGACCCTGAGATCATGACCTGAGTCGAAAGCAGTGGCTTAACCCACTGAGCCACCCAGGCGCCCCTTGAGTCAACACTCTTAACCACTAAGATACATATCACCTTTATGACTACATCAAATGTCTTTTTTTAAAAAAATTCATTTATGTCATTTCTTACAACCATGTATCCTTTTGTACACGAGGGCTGGGCTTTTCCTTGAGTTACCCACCAGGTGACCCTTGGTCTGAAGGCCAAGAGGCTCTGGGCGGCCCCTGCTCTTTCGCTCACGACTAGACAGACACAGGCTTGACCTTTAGAAAGAATGATGGCGGGTCAGCTTCCCCCCACTCTTCCCTGAGACTAACCCGTGATCCTCCTTGAACCTTGAAGCTGTCTTCTCTGCAGAGAGGACATTCAGGCATGTTATTATCCATTTAATGTTTATTTGTTTGTTTCCTGATTTATCTGTTTCCTCCCATGGATGGGCAGCGCTCTGGCTGCGGGCACACCCTCTGCACCCGCCTGGGCCACACGGTGACCTCTTGTCCCTGGGCGAGATTCTCAGCTCTCCCTCCATCTGCCTCACAGGTGGCTGCGAGCTGTGACCCAGAATCGGCTGGCGACACAAGCGCACCCAACACACTTTGTCCGCTGCGCTGTTCATTCATTTCGGGGCTGCAACTCATCCGCAGAAGTAGCGAGATTTACACTTATGGTCTTAGTCTCTTTGTCCTCAAAAATGTGTGCAATATGACTTTAAAATGCTAGATTAAAAAAATAATAGTATAAACGAATACGAGTATTACCTTGATTTCTGTGTGATGGAGATGTTGAGTTTAATGAAATGGGTTGTACCCATCCAAGCTAGGAAAAGCCTTAAACAGGAAATGCTTTTAAAGAAAACAGAGGGACTAAAGCAACACTTTAAGAATAAAAGTAATAATTTCTGTTTTGTTTTGTTTTTTGGTAGGAGTTTATAAGAAAGAAGAGGCACACTTACTTCTGAAAGCTTTTCAAATTAAAGGCCCTGCAGATATTTTTGTAAGCAAGTTTGAAAATGACAACTGGGGACTAGCTGGTTATGTAAGTACCCTCTGTGGGGACCGTCACTCAGCACGGGGGTCTGACCTCTGCTGTCTGTGGGAGGGGGAAGAGGATGCCAGCAGGGCATTGCTGATGGGAGCCGGGTGGCGTCTGCCCCTTGAAAACACATTGTTCCCTCTGCTTTGCAAACTTCATGGTCCTTTTGCCCCTTTGTTTTAAGAAGGAAGAAGCCTAGTTTCTGGAATGACAAACAAATGAGTAGTTACCGCTGGGGACAGAACAAGAGCTTAGAGCCACGTCCTGTGCTTAATGGCACATTCCAGCAGGAGTCTGAACCCAGCCACCGGGTAACCACTCTGAAAGTCCAAAAAAAAGGTCATCCCTAGATACGGAGACTTCACAGGACTCACTGAGACCCTTCTTTGCAAGGCAGCCATGGTGTGTGTTCTAATGCATTATCTGACGCAAGAGCCTATGGCCTCACGTGGTGTTCACTGGCCAAGAGCTGGGTCACAAAGTGATTTTGATGTCAACTAGGTTATATAGTGATTCAGGTAACAGTCTCCTGCACAAAGGATGGTTAACCTATGAATACGTTGTAAATTTTAGTATTTCTAGGTAAAAATGAGATACTGAGAGTATAGATATGAGTTGAAGTTCACGTAGGTCTTTTCCGGTTTTTAACTGCGCCAGTATTCCTGGAAGGCAGGACCAAGAACAGAAATATCTAACCTGTAATATCCAGCCGTGAGACAGACAGCGACAGGACGATGGAAGCGCGTGCCATTAATCATCGCTGTGCATTGTTTCCTTCCTTTTCACGCATATCAGGTTTCGTCAGGACTCGAAAGAGGAGGATTTACTTTTCAAGGTGATATTCATGGAAAAGACTTTGGGAAATTCAAGCTTGAAAGACAAGGTAACTGCTCTTACATTCTGGGTTCGAATCAACTGAGTTTGGTCTTCCCACGCTGGTGCTGAAAAGTAATGGGAAGGCACATAAACAAATAACAGGAGGGGCAAATGGGCTTTACTGTGGAATGGGAGATAAGTGCTATGAACAGCCCAACCGAGAAACGCCGGTCTGGAAACAGGCGGTCTGTAGGCCACATACGGAATTAAGACCCTTACCCTAGAAAGAGACACTAAAAATGTGGGGAAAACGAAGCAAAGGTGAAACTCAGTTAAAGAATTAAGCCAACGATGTTGCCCTGAGAAAATTATCAGAGGAATTAGGAGTAGCCAACAAATGACAAAAGGATCTTTATCTTAAAAAAAAAATGCATATTATGGCAACAAAGATTTTCCAGTTTTAATTATTAGACTGTTATCTTTTTAAGTGGTTATTCTGGGGAACAGTAGAAATGGCCACTGGGGTACTCCACTTTGGAGGGATGTCTGACGGGTTGACAGTACCTGTCACCCAGCATGTCTGCCTTTGGGTTTCAACCAGATGAATGTGAAAATTGATCGTGCATCTCACACATCTATCATCAAAGAGTTGCTTAAGTAAATAATTTGACACAACATGTCACATTAAATAGGGAGCTAAATTTAATTCGGTATTTTTCATTAAGAAGGGAGGACTGTGTATTGGCATGCAGAGATATCCATGACCTCTACAGGAGAAAAAAAAAGTTTACCATAGAGAGGCAGACAGGTCCTCCTTCCTACCTTTCTCTACTACTGCATTTGTACCTTAGTCCTTGAGGAGAGAAATATATGAAAAGAAATGGCTGGATGAGGATCCTATGTCATCTACCAGCTAGTTTTGTAATGTAGGATGACTTGCAATCTTCTCGGGCCTATTTCTTCATCTGACATCCCAGTAGGGAGGTCAGTTATGGGTTGTCACCAAGGTTAAGAGACGATGCCAGCCTTTGTTTTGTGTAGTCTGAACTTCTTCCCTCGCGGAAGTCCCTGCTCTCATCGCTGCTCACGTGGAGGAGAAAATGCCTTTTTGTAGCCAGATTAGCACACGTCTTTCTGACCAGTATAGACCACTTTACACTTTACTTGTATGCCCATAAAGGCTTTGATACCTGAGCTGCCTTTCAGAGGCACGTGAGTGTAATATCCTGTGACAGTTGTCTTTGATTACTCATTTTGTAAGGCTTTTATCAAGGTATGGAGCGATCCCAAAGGAAAGGCATCCCAATCTATATATTACTATATATAAAAAAACATGTGACGTGATGAGCACTGGGTGTCATAGCCAACTGAGGAATCATTAAACCTCTAAAACTAGCGATGCACTCTATGTTGGCTAATTGGGTTTAAACCTACAAAAACAAAAAAATAAAAAAAAAATTCTTGACCAAAAAAGAATGATCATAAGATACTGGAATTCCACCGTTCCAAGCGCAGTGCTTCTAAGTAAAGAGCTTTAAGTTACAATGTCAGCCATGGTGGGTATGGCACTTTAAATCGGGTTATGTTATTCTGAGGTAATGGAATAGAATAAATGCATTGGACCAACACTAATGAGGAGTAAAGTTTTCTCTTGCTTGGAGCCAAATCCCTGCAGTTATCTGTCCTCCTTTCTCCCTGGGCACACGCTCTAGTAATTCCATGGAATGACGCCCCGGTGAGCTGTACGAGGTACCCTGTGGCTGTCTGGGGTCACTCGTCTGAGGAGGCTGGGCTCGCTCTCACTGTGCTGCCGTAGATACCGTTGCCTGACACCCTTCCTTCCTAATCTAACAAAACAACGGCTTGCTTTAACAAATAACCTTTATTCCCATGTGATGATGAGTTGGTTGTCAGGAAAAACAGCTTGCCTCATGAATAATTTGAATTCCATGCAAGTCTCCTCTTCAGCTAATTAGAAAAGTTGATGTTTCAATATGCTTCACCAGCGACCACTCATCTCAGATTTGGCTAAACACTTTTTATGGATAAAAATAAACGTCTTCATTGTCTCCAGTCAGTACATAAATGGGAAGAAAGTGATTTTTAATAAGTGGATACCAACCCAAGTTGGGTGGAAAGGACACTCTAAAGCAAAAACACGCATAAGAAACCAAATGATCAGCTGGTTTCCCCATGTAAGCTGAATTGTCCCAACCCCAACTCTAGGTACACACACACACACACACACACACACACACACACAGAATGGAAGAAAAGCAGTGCAAAGTATGCATCTGATAAGGGACTTGTATCCAGAACATATAAAGGGCTCATATGGTTCAATAACACAGACACAAATAATGTAACTAAAAAATTGGCAAAGGATTTGAGTTGACATGTCTCCAAATACCTACAAATGATCGATAATACCGGAAAAGATGCTCAACATCACGAGTCACTCGGGAGACATAAATCAATCCACAGTGAGATGCACCCCCACGAGCACCAGGAAGCCGATGAGCAGACAGACAAGCGTGGCCCAAGTATGGAGAGATTAGAACCCTCATACCTCATGGATGGCATACACAGGTGGTCCGCCCGCAGTGGGAAATGGTCTTGGCTGCTCATCAAACAGTTAATCATGGAGTTACCATGCGGTGCCACCGCTCCACTCCATGTATGGCCAACAGAACACGGGTGAGAACATGTGTTCACACGAAAACGTGGACACAAGGCATACGGCAGCATTATTCCTAGTAGCCCACACAGGGAAACCACCCAGATGGCCATCAGCTAACGAGAAGGTGAGGAGAACACGGTGTGTCTGTACAGCACAATATCATCTTAAAGACCTTCTGCTCAGCAGGAGGAACCACTCACAGAGAACCCCACATATTGTATGATTCCATTTATGGGAAGAAAAAGGCAGATCTAAGGAGACAGCAGCTCAGTGGTTGCCCAGAGCTGGAGGCTGGAGGGTGAGGAAGGACTCCCAAGGGACACTGGGTCTCCTTTAGGGGAGACGGCAGTGTTCTCGAACTAAACCGTGGTGATGACTGTAACACCGTGTGAGTATACCGAAAACGTTGGAACGTATGCACGCCTTATTATTATTTTTATGCATGTTTTATTTATTATTGAGGTAGAATTGACACACAGTGTTACATTAGTTTCAGTGTTTCCACAAGCCTGTTCGTTACTGGGTGCTCACCATGATAAATGGAGCCACACGACGACATTACAGTACTAGTCACAATTTTCTCCATGCTGTGCTTTTCTTTGCTGTGACTTACTTGTTTTATAGCTGGAGGTTTGTACCTCTTAACCCCCCTTGTCTGTTCCTCCCACCTCCCTCCTGGCAACGGGGGTGTTCTCCGGTTAAGGGTCTGTTTGTTTCCGGTTTGATTGTAGGTTGCACATGGAAGTGAGATCATCTGGCATTTGTCTTCTTTGTCTGACCTACTTCACTTACGTCATACCCCCGGGGTCCACCTGTGCGGTCACGAAGGGCAACGGCCCCTTCCTTGTTGCGACCGAGTAACATTCCACTCTGTCAGCATATATTCACATACACACACATGCCGCATCCTCTTTGTGCGCCAACGGATGTATGTAGATCTTCAGCGAATTATCAACAGTATGTGAATTTCTTTCATAAATGATCTCAAGAAAACCTGAGTGGACTAGCTTAAAACAAACGAGGAGATGCCCACCTTCATTCTTTTTTTTTTTTTAATTTTTTTTTAATTTACTTGACAGACAGGGATCACAGGTAGTCAGAGAGGCAGGCAGAGAGAGAGGAGGAAGCAGGCTCCCCGCCGAGCGGAGAGTCCGATGCGGGGACTTGATCCCAGGACCCTGAGATCATGACCCAAGCCGAAGGCAGAGGCTCAACCCACTGAGCCACCCAGGCGCCCACCTTCATTCTTAAGCAGAGAAATGTCAGTGAGAAACTAAGGACACACTGTGTGTGACTTGTGGGAGCAGCAATAGTAATGAGAGTATGAAGAGGAGGCCCGATGGAGGAGAGGGAAGCGGAGGGCAAGTTGGACGTTGTATCATTGCTCAGGTGTTTCCGCGCTAGCCTCGTGACATAGCGGTTGAGTGAGACGGAGCACAGCTTTAGGGGGTACAGTGTAACAACGTGGCAGTTACAGATTCTTTTAGGCAATGACTCTACTTGGTAGAATTTATCCTGTATGTTTCGACTCCTACTGATGTATCGCTCTAAGGGGGGGAAAAAAAAGATTTCCTTGCAGCATTAGAAAAATATTAGAAATGGCCTAAATGTCCTTCAAAGGTAGATTGGCTGAAAAAAATTCTGGCATATTCAATTAATAAAACACTATACATCTGAAAAAATAAATCTAACTCATATGTACTGATAGAAAAATGTCAAAGATGTATGGTTAAGTTTAAAAAGCCAAATACAAAAAAAATGTATCTAGTGTTCTTATTTTTTAGGGAAGAGAAGCATATATATTAATAGCACATTGCTGGCAGGACATCAAAAAAATAGTTAACCTTAAGAGGAAGACTAACATAAAGGGCAAAGAGCAGTCCTTTATTTCCATTGTCCTTTATGTTCTTTCTGTTTATATCTTTTTATGCCGTTTTAATTAATATCATGTGCATGTATTACCCTTTAGATTACAGAAGCAGGGGTACATAACTGACATTAACCAGCAGCTCCTGAGGGCATAGTAATTTCAGAGAAGAAGGACGCTTCTCTGTAGTTTCAAAGACCTTCTTTTATAGCTGTGTTATGATGCACAGTCTCTTGTGGGATATCCATTTTTCACGGTTTTATTGATGAGAAGTCTGGTACCCATGATGGTGAAAAATAGATAGTCTTGTCTGCAGATAACAAATAGTCACTTTGGTTCATTTAAGCGGAGCACAAGTTTATGAGAAGGAGGCAGAGAGATTCACGGAATGCCAGCAGCCTAGAGAACGCCGGGTGGTAGCTTCTCAGAAACCATTGGGGGCTCAAGTACCGTAAGCCCCATTTTCCACTTGATAGGCCCCGAGTGAGCAGATCCTGAGTCCAGAGTCCTCTTGTAGGCACTGGGGATTCAAGAGGAAAGCGAGCCCCAGGCTCCCTGGTACACATATGAGAGCTTCCGTTCTAGAACACACGGGTCCCTGTGAACTTGGGCTGCGTGCCAGGCAGTGGAGATGTCCTGACACTTAAATATCACCAGGAATTACACTTGCTGCCACCTGAGGGTATGCCTCAGCTCCCTGTGCAAGACGACATCACCCTAGTCCCGGGACTCTGCCTGCTGCTGCTGGACCTGTCACCGGGGCACTTAACGGTGTGCTCCAGGCTGTCCAGCACCACAGCCACGGGCTGGGTTTCCAGTTATCTCAGGTGCTCTGCCTCCGCCACCCTGACTAGGGGCCCAGGGTGCATCCAATGAGATATGGGATTTAGAGAGAACCAGTATCTGATGGAAGAGGTTTCCCGTCCATGGCAGGTGGTGGGCTCATCTGAGTGAAACATCACGTCTCATTCACAGGTGCTGAGAAGACAGGACCTCAGAGAAATGTGGTTAAGTTACACAGACCCAACATCAAGTATAAAGTATATTAGAGATGCACTATAAAGTATTAGACCCTAAGATGGCAGGGAGTAGCAGGGTCCCACATCTGTTGAAGGAATGACAGATCATAGTATTGTCATGTTTTCAAAATGAAAATGAGAATGTTTATGTAAAAACCTACTTAGATGTGTGTAATATTTGATTGTTTACTTACAATTATTGTTTGTGGGGGGAAAAAAAATAATGAAACTCCTTTATTGAACACTCCGTGAATTCCGGACATCTACTTCTAAGCCCAGCGCCGCTTACTTGGACCAATCCTGCTGCATTCAGAGGACCCCGGTCGTGATCCATTACACACGCACACCGAGTGCGCCCACGTGATGAAGCCACACACATTTCAAATTGATCTTCTGAGTAAACTCTTTAGAACAAACCTCTTTACTTGGCAATAGTTGCCTAATCAATGTTTTCTAACTTGAATTTTCAAAGTTTGCATGCATCTCCGTGTCACGCTGGCATTTGCCACTGTGTAGATGCGGATAGATTCATGGCCGGGTCCTCTCCATGATGGCTGGGACGCTGACCCCTGCCTTCCATTCTAAGGGACAGAAGTCATGCTTTATCACGGTCCGCGTCCTCGTGGAAGCTGCCTGCTGACACTGAGCTGCATGTAGTCTTCTTTTGTGCGTCTTAAACGCCAAGTGAACTTGCGGTCTAGCTCCAAAAAAGGAGCTCGCACCAACATACTCACATGCCGGGAACGATGCCACGGTGGAGAGACCTGGGGTGTGTCCGTGATTTCCGGTGACTTCTGTTGGGCCGACTCGGTCCGGGACAGGGGAGAAGCGCCGGCGCTTGCGGGTCTGCCTGTGGACCGCACCGCGGGGGCTTCCCTCGGCTTCGCGCACCTGCGGACGCCGGCACCTGCTGGCCCAGGCCGCGGGGTGCGCCCCCCTTTGCCCCCTCCCCGTGCACCGGTCAGAGTCCTCCACAGCATCCCAGATGTCGTTAAGGAGTAGTTTTCCGTTCCCTGACCCTTAGCCCCGATGTGACGGGCTTGCAGAAAGGG
>RCUC01120314.1:0-32211 GCA_003697995.1 Taxidea taxus jeffersonii
GCCAGCCTGATGTGCACTGTCGTCTGTATCTTGTAAAATTGCATATTGCTTGTTTATGTGCCTTATTTTTACTACGAAATTAACTTTAGCCTTTCAATGCCTGGTATTATACACTTCATATAGTAGAGATAATTTAACATTTGTTAATTTCCTAGATAATTTAACTTTATGATTTGTTAGATGAACAAATGAACCAATACATTAAGAAAACAAATATACCATGATAAATGTCTTTATTGGACTATATGTTAGCTTGATAAACTTAATTACTCAAGGAAGAAAAAAAAAAAGAGCTTGATTCATCTAAAATATTCACAGGCTTGAAGCTCTTGATTTAACCCCAGAATATCTAGAATCAGTTTTCTATTACATAGACTGACAGAATTAGAGAGTCTCAGAGTAGGCACATCGTTCCCTTTTGGAGAATCATCAACAAGAAATCACCCAGCTTCGACTTAATCATTTTTACTTTGGAGGAAATCCCCAATGGATGCAGGCTATTTTACTTATAAGCCAATATAATTATCAGAGAATTTTTTTTAATTTTTTTGTGTTGTGGTTTTTGTTTTGCTGCAACATTTTTTTATTACTTTTCCTCACTGATCTTCATTTATTTAATGTCTGTCTTCTGCTAGATATTGTACATACTACTCCACATAAAATATTCAGGTGATCAACTTATAAGATCAATCTATCTGAAACTTTGCTTTCCTATTTGCACTGTCGGCATGCCATTTGTAAGCCTGTCAAAGATTTTGCTGACAAAGAAGAATGGTAGCATGATGAAATTTGAGTAATGTACTTTCAGTTAAGTCCATATAACATGGGTAAAACAGAATTTCCCTATCCCTTGATTGTTGTTCTTATTTTGCTAATTATATTTATTATATAAGTAAAACTGGTTTCTAATTTTTCTTCCATGCCGTATTTCATTTTCAGCTATGCTTCTTTATGTCATCATCTGTGCTTTGTTTCCCTTTTTTTTCCATCTGCTACCTATGGCCTTTCATTTCTGAATTTTTCTTGGTAAAAGCATGTTATTTCCATGCTTTTCTTCATCTAAATGACCTGCTGGTCTTGGCAGAATTTCTGCTTGGAAGTTTTCAAATGATCTGCCTGCATTGTAAGTTTTGTCTGCAGAATCTTACCTAACTTGACTATAAACTTCTTTTTGGCACCAAATGCTAAGTATTTTATTTACATCATCAATTATCTTATTAAAATCAATTATTTTATTTTATTAAATATTATTTTATTATTATCTTATTATCTTATCAGTTACTTTATTAAAAGTGATAAATGCAAAATTACAATCTACAAAAAATGTATGAAGTAAAATTATAAGTCCCTCTCCTATCCTGGTCTCTCACTGTCATTCCTTAGAAGCAAACATGTTTCTTTCATATTCTTCTAGAATTTTTAAAATTAATGAACCATCGTACATGGGCATGTCCTTCAAATAATAACAAATGGTTGCATTTCATACATTTTCTACTGATCCTTGATTTTATTTCAATTTTTAAAATTTTGAATGAGTTTTTTGAGGTAAAGGTAGTATATAACACTATACAAGTTCAGGTGTACAACATTCTAACACATCTGTATGCACTACACAGTGATCACCAACAAAAGTATAAATACCATCCATCATCATAAAATTGACCCCTTCACATATTTTGCCCACCCCCCAACCTCCTACTCCTCAGTAAACATTAATCTGTTCTCCGTGTCTATAAGTTTATTCTCGTTTTGTGCTATTTATTCGTTTTAGTTTTTTAGATTCCACATATAAGTATAAGTGAAATCATGCAATATTTGTATTTTTCCGTCTGGCTTATTTTACTTAGTATAATACCCTCAGGATCCATTCATGTTTTCACCAATGGTAAGATTTCATTCTTCTTTACGGCTGAGTAGTATCTCATTATACATGTTTACCACATCTTATCTGTTCATCCATTAATGGACACTTAGGTTGTTTTTAAATCTTGGTTATTGTAAATAAGGCCATGATGAGCATAGGGGTGAATATATATATTTTCAAATTCACGTTTTTTGGATGATTTAGAGAAATACACAAAAGTAGAACAGCTGGATCATATGGTAGATGTTCTCTTAATTTTTGAGGAATTTCCATACTGTTTCCTGTAGTGGCTGCACCAATTTGCATTCTGACCAACAATATACAAAGGTTCCCTTTTCTTTATATCCTCTACAGCACTTGTTATTTCTTGTCTCTTGGAAAATAGCCATTTCAACAGATGTGATATGATTTCTCATTGTGGTTTGGTTTGCGTTTCCCCTATAACTAGTGAGACTGAGCAGCTTTTCATGTGCATGTTGGCCATCTGTATGTTTTCTTTAGAAAAAGTCTATTCAGATCCTCTGCCCATTTTTAAATCAAGTTGTTTTTTATTGTTAAGTTGTGTGAGTTCTTTATATATTTTGGGTATTAACCTCTTATCAGATATATTATTTGCAAATATCTTCTCCCACTCACTAGCTTGCCTTTTTGTTCTGATTATCATTTCCTGTTCCATTTTTAGGTGTTTTCATGTGAGTTTTCCATGCCCAAGAAGGTGTGTTCAGGGTTTTCTTATGCTGCCATCTTGAAACCCAGACTCTGCTATAAATTTTTAGAATCTATCCTTATAACAGTTTTAAATACATGTCATTACTAAGATCATTTGTTATATATAATACAGGTGGAAGAAAATGGACCAATCTTGACTCAGAAAATCTTTCCTGCTTATTATTTAATTGTTTATAAGAGCCTCCCCACTGGCTAAAAGAGCAACATAGCGCTCTCATAGAAATTCTTGTTTTTAGACAAGGATTAGACTTGTACTTTAGACAAGTACAATAGGCAAATTCTTCTTTTCTTACCTACCAATGCAAGTAAGCTAGTTTGAACTTTTGATTTACATAATTAGCCTTTACTAACTAGTTAGGCACAGAAACATTTGTTGTTTCTAAAGACTCTTTTTACATGAACGGCCTATTTGAGAAAAAGGGTAAATCACTTTTTGTGTACACAAAACTTGTAAGAATCATATCATTAATGTACCTTGAGAATTTAATTCCTTCCATATGGAAGATGTAACAAATATGAAAGATGGCACCATACTGAAGGGACTGCAGGATCATAAAGGGCAATATATAGAGACATAAAAAAATCACCTATGCGATGACTGTCTGTATTATTGCACATAAAAAGGAGTTAAAGTTCATGTGTTTTCCAAATAATGAATATGAGGTATACTGTGTTGATATTAAGTTGTATATCTCCTCAAGTGCTTAGTTGATAACTAGCAGAAACTTAAAAAAAAAAAGGAGAGATAGTTTTGGGACAAATTTCCATATATGAGTATATATTTATAGTATGCACATGTACATATATATGTATACATATACTATATATATAATGACTTCCTTCTTAGTTACATTATTTAGGTTTTCTATATAATTATATAAATTTTGTTCACTTCATATTTCAAGGACTGGAAAATTTGAACTAATTCTCCTATGTCTAGGGTATGTTTTCTTATTTGTTAATTACAGTTTCATAAACTGCTGCTGTTATATCCTCATTAGGAATTGTTTCTGTCAATATTGTTAGTTGACCTTCTGGTTTGTGTAGCATTTTTAAACAAATACACATCATCTCATATTATAATTATGACTTCTGCTTATTTTTTACTGGTGTGTACTTATGTTATGGTTGCTTATCATTTAAAAAACCTTGCATGGATAACTTTACTTCAGGTGTATGTCACAACAGTATGTGGGATTTTTGTGTGATTTAATAATAACATTGTTAGTAGATGAATTTTTAGTAGATGAATTAAATTCACTTACATTTATACTAATGACAGGAATTTTGGTCTTAGTTCTGCAATATTAAGTTGTTATGTTATCTATGATTATAGTTCTTTATTTCTCTATTGATATCACAGGTTCTTCTCCAGGTACTTTATACCATAATTTAAACATGTATCTTTCTTCCTCCATGTTCAAGTTCTACTTCACTGCTCATTTGCTTTCTGCTTTCTCTTGATTGCAGTGACACCTAATGTCAGAATCAGAGTATCTTTAGCTTAGTCCCTCACATGCTTCCGAAATGACTGAGCTCCTCGTGTTATAACCTCACTCTCTCAGCAGACAACTTTTTAGAATAACTTGTTGGGCCATGAAAAACATGACAAAACTGAGTTAAATTTGTTTAAAATAAAAATGGAATCAGTACTTGAAGCTCTTTGAATCATAAATTTTCAAAACTGCTTCTTAGGAGATGTCTCCCCTTTACAAAATTGTATATTTTTTAGAAAATATCTGATATATTACATCAATCCATCTTATTGCTAAACAATTTTCTTACTTAGTTTCTGGGCTTTGTGGGATCACATGATATAGTATAGTAATAAATAAGGGAACTAATATTTACTGGGTATTCATCAAACATCTTATGTTTATATTCATTTTTATGTCTTCCAAAAAAGAGGGCAACTTGACCTTGTACTCTCTATCTTATCTCCAGTAAGTTCAAGAGAGCCTGGTCCAGAGTAGGACCACATGTGCAGGAAGGAACTATTCACTTTCTGTTACTTTTCAGGCTGTCTCTTATTTAATCTTACAGAACATCTCTGTAAGATGAACATTATCATTTCTTTAATTTACCTTAGTGAACAGTCTGCTATAGTTCTTTTTAAAGTCTTAACTATTAGGTCCCACTTCTTTGTGGTTTTTGTTTGTTTTGAGTATGTGGATCTAATATTTACAACTGGATTATAAATTGGGTATTTTCCTGGTGTGTATATTTATTCTTTTATTTACATAGAATATCTTTGGATTGTTACCTATTTTCTTTAGATAACATCTACCTATAATATAAACAGTGAAGAAGACCTTGCCCTGAGGATTCAGATGACATAGTGGATAGTTTCAGTGTTTGAAACAGATGAGTGGATCGGTTCAAGCTACTGACTCTGGGGAAAACTGAAAGTGAACAGGGAGTGGGGAAGGGTATTGTTCAGCAGGGAAGGCCTCCATGAAAGCATCCCCTATGCTGAAGGAGGAGTCAGTATTTGAACATAAGATGTGCTCATGGTCTCAGTGCCAGCCTTCAACGACTTCACCAGTCAAGGAAGAACTTTTCTCTCCTCTATGGTCTCCACATGCCTTCCTATCCATCTTCCTCCCCAGCTTCATCCCAAAAGAAGTCAACGGAAACATGGATGTGGGAATGGAATAGGACAGTGAGTTGGAAAATCATTAAAGAATAAAACAAATCCAAGAGTCTTTTCCTCTTTGCAAGTCTCAGAGACTCAATCAGGTCAGAACTAGGGAGAGAGAGCTTTAAATTGAATTAGAGATTAAAGGGTTGACATTAGCTTTGATGGAACTTTTTAATATCCGACATTGAGCTCAATTTTAAATATCATAAATTTCCTGAAGAGATTATGGAATCTGCCAAGATTTCCCTTAGGGCTGGGGAAGAATGATTGAAATAATAAACGTAACACAGCAGTGGGAAAGAATCAAGATACTTTGTGCTTATACCCAAATGTCCTCATTCAAAAACCGAACATATATACATTTTAAGATATACAATACAATATATTCTTTATCTAAACATACACATGCAATAAAAAGTATGAATACCATGTGTTTGAAAAATAAATACCAAAGTCAGTGTTGTGGTTACCGTCATGCTCTCAGTGGAGAATACTATTGAGGAGGAGTGACTAAGAGGTGCCAAACATATTTGTAATATTTCATTTCCTAGCTTGAGTGAAAGACATATGAGTGTTCATCTTATTATTCTCCTCCTTTTGTTTCCTGAAATATTTCACAATGAAATGGAGCAAAATAAAAGGAAAGTGGTTATTTCTTTTCCTGCCCTTCCAAGGCATGTGATGGAAGAGAAGAAGCATATAAACATCACTTTATCTCCTGCAAGTGCTTAGTGCTCATGTCTTACAAAAGACAACATAACTGGATTGTTTCCCAACTGAGTGGATTTCTACAGAATTGGGTTAGTTTGATTTAAAGCAGTCAATTCAAGTAGCTCTAACTTCCCATAAGATGTTTGTATTTACACCCAAACCAAGTTCGTACTGTTAACCCATCATCCATTTACTGTTATGGTATTTGATAATCTCGTTTTAACATCTTGAAGCTAGCTAGCTTCAAGGACCACCTGCAGGAAGATCAAGGTCTAGTCTACTTGCTAGGTCTTCATGATTTTCAATTTCAGGCTTACATCTGAAACAAATTCTCCCTCCCCATCTCTCACATCTTGATATATATGCCATATCTCCCCAAACTGGAGTAAAATAAAGTTCATGTCCTAATTCAGTTTTAAACTATTCTATTTGGGAAAACCTCCGAAGTGCTCTTCCTCTCATAAGTATGGCACATAGTCTACATTTTCCTAGACCCTCTTAACTATACCTTCTATATTTGGTGAGAACATATTAGTCATTTTCCCAAAGTATAATATGAAGCAAATAGAAAATTTGCTTTACTTATATAAATATTACTCTTCTGTGCAGTCTTTAATGACTGTCTACAGGAAGAAGGCCTGACTCTGTAGCATAGCACATCAAGCCATTCAGTAGCTGAATCTAATGGATCTTTTAGCCTAACAGCCTATTTCTTCCAAGTCACACTCTCATCTAGTCATGCTAAATTACATGGTTTCCTACTTAGAACTCAAACTTTCATTCTCCCATAGTTTTGAACATGCCGTTTTCCCATTTTTTCCCCAAGACAATTCATTTGTTATTTATGCCCTTCTTTGAGAAAGTGTTCAGTACCACAAGTTTCAGAATTTGATTAATTTGATATACATCAATTAAGTGTTGCTATGTACCAGTTACTGTACTAGGCACTAAGTATGGTATGCAAATATACAGTTCTTCCCTTCAAAAAAGAGTGTCATATAGAGAAACAGACAGGAAATAATATACTAGTGCTATAAAAGGTAACTAGGTGGTTAATAAAAAGTGATCAATTATATTGCATAATGTACTAATTGCTAGTATATATCCCTAGTATTCCTTTTGGCAGTGAGTTCTGTCTTACCCATTTCTGTATTTTCAAAGTTGGAAATATTGTAGGGGGTTAGCAAAAGTCATTGAATGAACAGTAAGTTATTGTCCATGTATTCCTGACAAAATAAGTCAATGGGCCAAGGTTCCACCCATCTATTTGACAAGAAACATGATAAAAAATGAACAAAAACAAACAAAAATGTATACCTAAGTTGTTTATCTGTTTGGCATTTTTACTGTTTTGTTAAGATATTAATATAATTTGTACTTTTAGTTTTAACTTCTCTGCTCACTAGGTAGAAATATCTTTCTTATCTTGAGCAAAAGTTGATTATAAACTACTTTTCTGGAAAAGCTCTATATAGTTCGTTTGATCATACCATTAAGAAAATGCCACAGACTTTTTTGTGCAGTAATTGATACCCTTCCCTGCCCCTAACTTTTTTGTTTTGTTTTGTTTTGTTTCAGCTTACTGAATGCAAACTACAGCTCTCTATAAGCATATTTCCTAGATGTGTCTGTCAATAGAAAGGCTGAGCTTTACTTTATCTATATAATTAAGCCCCACATCACAAATGCTGTAAATCTGAGGGGAAATTAATTGACTATAACCAGAAGCAAGCAGTTCTTCAGCAGCAGTAATAAAAATCAGCAGAACCAATCTTACAGGACATGTGATATCTCCATAATATTGCCAAACAAGAATTATTGCCTAAAGATTTTCTTATAAATGTTGTAATAATGACATGTCAATTTTTGTGCGTATATTTGTGTTGGGCAGAGTGAGAGTGCAGAAAAACATATTTAAATGTTCTAGTTCCTGCTTTCACACCGCAGGTTCATTTCTAGGATCCAGATATCTGAATGGTGGTATTTCTTCAGCTTGGGATATTCCACGAAACTTCAGAGATGATTCTGTGTATCCTAAGTGCAAAGCATGAATACATTTTCTTTAACTGACTCTCGTATATTTTGAATAACAAGGTCAGCTGATTAAATTAGGCAGAAACTAGGATAAAGTTCTAGAGAATGATATCCCCTCCTGCCTGGTGATAAGGGGTAGGAAAAAGAGAAAACCTGAAGCTCTTTTGTTTATAAATAATAATCAACCTTATGTTTGTTTATTTGTTTGTTTGTTTGATTGTTTTACAAGGCGGGGATGACCATTCTTCCCCTTAGGGCAGTTACCCTCTTGCAATTTTGCTTTCCCTTCTAGGCGGATCTTAGTATTTGTTTTTGCTTGTTTGCTATGTGTGGAAATTTTATGGAAAAACCCAATGTGACTTATTATTGTGTTGAAACAGCTCCTGAGATCAACCAGAACCTATCTCACTGATGCATCAGAAGCACTTTTGGTGGGAGACCAGGATTTTTCCTTGTATGGACATCCAAGAACTTAAGAACACTTGATTTATTGACATGAAAGCTCATAAATATCAACTTAAAGGACTTATTGGCAAAAGAACTCAAATTAAAAAACTTATTGGGAAAAGGAGATGTACCAATGTGTACATGCCCAGAGGATCCAAAGATCCTAGCATATCCCATATCACTTAGAAGCAGATGAACTGAAGAATTATAGGAGGCGATTTATACATGAAAGATATCTATGAAAGCAGGGTGATAACACTGATAAATATGGCTTGTTTTAGAAACCAATGTCTTCTAGAATTTCACTTTCCTGTGTTTTGTAATTATATTTAATGCCATTTAAAACTCCCAATCTCCTAAAACTATATATTCTCTAAGAATTTATTCCTTCCATTGGCAGTTTTTCTTACTACATTTCACCCCTAATATAACCTCTGAGATTAGTTCAGGCTTTTTTATGTTTATCCTCTCCATGGCATTATTCTAGGCAGCTATTAGGAGGAAATTAGAATGCAGTCTATGAAGGTGGTAAGAAAAGAAAAGACTTGAGACATTTGAGGAATAACTAATAGGTTTTAAACTGTTGAGATATGGAGAACAAAAGTATATAAAGATGACTTTTAGTTTGCAACTTATAAAATCAAATTGACCAGAAACTAAAAATAATTAAAAGTCCGTAACGATTTTGGAAACCAAAAGCATATGCCTTGGGTTTTTTCATGGTGACTTTGGAAATTTCATTTTGGATATTCCTGTAACTGAAGAATTATTATGCAAGCTAAATTCTTAATTATAAAAAATTGTTTTCATTCATCTTCAAAGGCACATGATTCAACAATGCCATAGAAACTAATTAATTTATGTACAGACGTTCTGGAAAAATTAGATTGTCTGGCAGTCTTTGAATTCTTTTCCCATCCTCCTAGACAAGGGGGTTGGGATTCTCTCTATCTAATATGCTGATTTTGGTTCAATTGTCCTGTCTTGCCAAACACTGAGTGCTGATAACCCTGCTTCAGGTAGAGGGGTGCCACTATTAAATATTTCATCAAGAAAGTGAAATGTATCAAGAAAAAGAGTAGGAACAGAAGTCATCTGTGAGGACCTGCAGGCAATTCTAATTGCAAAGCACACTAATGTATGCAAACTTCATTACAGACACACCAGGCATCTGTTGTTACTTCCAGGATAGCATAGAAACTTTCCAATAAACAAAGCTCTTGGAAAGAGTATAGACTTCTGATTATTCTAAAATACTGCCTTTAACCATCAACAAAGATGACAGCCTTGTTTGCAAAATTAAACCTATTTCTGTCTCATGCTTCCTTTCCTTCAGGAGGAAAGTGTCTGATGAATTAATTTTTCTTGGCATGTTTTCTTGGAGGAGGAAGTGAGTTTTGATTGTGTACCACACTATGACATTGGATGACACTGGTTGAACATTCATTCATCTGTTCTGTATGTGGAAGGAGCATTTGACCAGGAATTCAAGATGAGTTCATATCCTGGCTTCCATATTTACCAGCCTGATGACTGTGGGCCCATGCAATTCTGTTCTCTGAATTTCAATGTCTTCATTTATGAAGTAGAGATTTTATTGTTTATACCATCTTTCTTAGGGTTATAACATTGGGAGAATCAAATAAAATTACACATGCAAATGAGTTTTGCAAGTCACAATTACTACATATGTATTAGATATTTCATTTTTGCCTCCTAAAATCTTGGATCCTCAGATTTTAAGTTGTAGATGTGACTGGAGAGTAGGGGATGCAGAGGCTCAGATACTCAAATTACATGTAGTTATATTAACCACATTTTTATGTGATATCTCAAAATTGTGAGTAGAATAAAGAAAAAAAGAAAACAGAATAATCCAATCTTATTCTTGCTATCCTTTTGAACAAAAATGGGTTATGGTTTGTTCTTAGCATGGGATACCCTTTGGGGAGCGGAACAGTCTCGTAAGTATGATGCAGTTTGAATTAGAAGGGGTGGCTGAACCATGCTCTTGGATGGTGTGTGAGAAGCCAGTTGGATCTGTTGGTTGGTTCATCCACTTGATTAGATACAGACCTAATGCCAGGAAAGGAAGCCAGTGCCTTTACTGGGAAACCTTAAATGAAAGAGAAAGGGACTTGTCTTTTTGTTTGTCTGTATTGTTTTGTTTTGTTTTGTTTTGTTTTGTTTTGTTTTGTTTTTAAATGGGACCAAGGTAAAGAATACAGGAAACAAATGTAAGCAGAAACATTGACGGAGCCGCAAACCAAGCATGAAAGGTGGACAAACTTGAGAATGTTTAGTAAAGTGATTCAAGGAACTAGTAAAATAAGTTTGATCAAACAGCCTGCAAGTTGTCATAGAGGATGGCCACCTAAAGTGAGTGTTTTGTACTACTGGATATTGGCATGTCTGAGCTCCGCAGAAACGAGTCTGAATCAAAGGCTGTGTTCCAGTAGTTCATTTAGCAATGTGTTCCCAGAGTGTAGCTTTGAGGAATAGGGAAGTAAACAGGGAGAGAGAAAGAAATCATATAGAAATGCACCATCAGATTGTTTACCCTAAAGATGATTAGTGCATGATTCTCCGTCTACGGAGACTTGTGAAATGTATCTGAAATTGTCTTCCTGTGGGGGAGAAAAAAAAAGAGGAAGCTTTATCCATTATCCCCTGTCCTCCATCACTCAAGGGTACTCCAGGACTGTAACTCCCCCATATATGTGAGTACAGAGAGGGTGCCCACATGGTTAGAGAAATCCTGAGGACAAGAAGCTGCAAAACTGAAAGGGCCAAATCCAGATAAATCAAGTTGTATTTGTTTGAAGTAAGTGGAAGTTTGTGTGAACTGGTCACCACAGGTAAGATAGGAATAAAAGGTGGGACTGAGACGAGATGAAGTGCCATTACATGGTACAAAAGGGAAACTGTCAGAGTAAAGACACAATAATTTTTTTTTTAAAAGAAGATTTTTGGGGTGCCTGGGTGGCTCAGATGTTAAGCATCTGCCTTCAGCTCAGGTTATGGTCCTGGATTCCTGGGATCGAGCCCCTTTGCCCCTCCCCCCGCTTGTGTTCCCTCTGTGGTTGTCTCTCTCTCTGTCAAATAAATAAAATCTTTAAAAATAAAGACATCAAAATTTTCATTTTATGGATAAGCCAAGATGGGGTTACCACCACAAACTCTAATTAACATGTATAATGTCACATATATGCTCTTACATTTTTACTAGATGAGTAAGGATTTTTTATTTCCTGATTTTATGAAGAGAACAGAGATCAAAAGTAGTAATTGGCCTACCAAATGGATAAGACATTCAGGATCCAAGAGATTCCAATTTGAACTACTGAGAATTGAATCACCTTCAACTTAATCTGAGTCTATATTTTGGGAGAATTTGTCTCTCAGAAACAAAATCGAATTAATAGTATTATATAGTGTGTTGTATTTCTTCCACCTGTTGGAGTATAGATGCAGTTTTCTAAAAATAGAACTTTTTACTTTCACTGGGCAATGTTCCTTATTTCGTATATCTTGAAGTCAGGATGGTAAGGATAAATTAACTCATATGAATAAAATGATGATTAAATAATTTTCAGGTTTCAATCACTTAGGAGAAACCATAAGATTCTAATATGCTGCTGGATGCTTCATTTAGCAATCAGGATGAATACTTCAGCACTTTCTAAATTTTGTGTATTACATATACACTTATTCGTATTAAAGGCTTCAAGGATCTATGACTAAACTCTTCTTCTGTCAAGTTGCTACTTCTGCTACTTACCTTTCATATGTCACTATCAACCAATTTTCTTCCTTATATTAAAGCTCAGCTTGGATTTCTCAAGCCACATGGTAATGGTGTCTCTTGCTGTTGATTTCTGTGTTCACACCATTTAATCTCCTCACCTTTTCCAAAAATGTGTGTGTCTGCCTGTGTATGTATGTGTTTTGCAAATTTCCTTATCTATGTTCTCAATTCTAACTAGCTAATTCCACACATACTATAACCTTATGCACATGCTTCTTCCAACTCTCTTACTGATTTTTATCATCCACCAAGATATGTCTTCTATTTTAAATAGGTCATGAAATTTTTAGAAATTACAAGAATATTTAATGTGAAAATGTTTATTCTTAGAATATTCATGGTTTCTGTTCAGGCTGTACCTTCCTCCATTCAATAAATTACTCCTTTAAGAGCACAGAATAGTAATCTGTCCTTATGAAAGTGTTCTTTACCTGGCTCACGGGTGAGGTGTAAAGAAGTAAATGAAGCAGAATGTCAAGCTGTATTATTGTCACTAAAAATATGTCATTCGAACATGTAAAAGATTAAGTAATGATACTATGACTTCAGAAAAAAAAATATTTTCATTCTAAACAAAAATGATATCCACTAGTCGCCCTTATGCCAAACCAGAGAACATTCGTAATACTGTCATTTAGTAGGTGCTATGATCATTGATACATAATCTAACCCAACACAGCCCTGTATATCAAGTAACTACCTTAATGGTATGAATGAGAAAGCCCAAGAGATTATTGGTATTACTCAGGGTCATTCCACTTAATTCTATTCTATTTAGAATGAAATCAAACTCCTTACATGTCCTTATTGATTTTACCATTGCATGCTTAGGAAATGTACACTTTTGTCTACATGGGTCATACTTTAGGAAAAATGTGAGAAAAGTATTACATAGATTTAATCTGTAATTAAAAATCTTGCCATGAAGAAAGTTCCAGAACCAGATGGCTTCATCCATACACTCTATAAAACATTTAGGGAGAAGTAATATCAGTTCTACTCAAACACTTTCAGACATTAGATTAGTGGAGGAAAAGCATTATTTTCCAGCTCATTTTATGAAACCCAGTGATTTCATTCCTAGTTCCCTATTCCATGTTAATACACCCATATGAACACCAAAAAGGCAGTAAAAAGAATGCTCTCAAGAGCCTAAAACTGGAAGGAAAATTCAAGATCTCATTTAAAATATAACAGATAATAGAATAATGGGATAGATAAATTGCAGTACATTCTTAGAGTATCTAGTGATGAGAAGAAACAAGACAGCTACAAGCATTACCATCTACTAACGGGACAGAAATAATGTGGAGTGGGAAAAGCCAGCTGCACATTCTGTTTGACTCCATTCATGTGAAGTTCAAAAACAAGCAAAAATGGCATATATGTTTATATGTATGTATATGTTTTATATATTTATTTGCTTATATATATATTATTATTTCTGGTTCTTTTGGTATTCTTTTTACTTTGCCTCAAATCCTTATATTTTGTCTATAAGTATATGAAGAATACTTTTACTGCATATAGAATGCTAATTTGGCAGGTTAATATCTTTCAATATATTGAAGATATTGCATTGTCTCCTGGATTTCTTCTGCTTCTTCAGAGGTAATTTGTGTATGTATCTTTTCCTTGAACTACTTTTCAGATTTTTTTCTGTCTTTGGGTTTCAATAAATGATATAGTTAAGACAAAATGTATGATGTTATTAAGGGAGTGAGAATGTGTGCATGTGTGGGTGTGAGTATATGTGAGTGTCCAAAGTGTTTTGTATGTTCTGTTTTTATTGATCCTATATGGGTTCATAGCACTACTTGAATATGTAGCCTAATTTCTTTTTTATCACTTTTGGATATTTCTTAGCTATTCAATCTTGAAAGATTGCTTTAGGCCCATTTGTTATCTCCTCTCATTTTGAGACTAACTAAGCTGTGCTAGAATATTTTCTCATATCCTAGCACAACGCTTCTAATACCCTTGTAATGTTCTAAGTGATAAGAGCTCCAAGAGCATCTTGTTCTAATATTTGGTCTTTGACCCTGGTTCCTGACCCTGGTTCCATAAATCCCTTGAAATTTCCTGGGTGATAGGAATGCACTTTGTTCCCATGAGGCAACTCTTAGTGGGCTCCTGGGTGCCTTTTGAATGGGAGCTGATCACCAGAAACATCAACCTATGATTAGAAGCTTGGAACCCTCAGCCCCACCTGCTTTCTCCGGGGGGAAGTGAGGGGCTGGAAATGGAGTTAATGATTTACCATGTCTATGTGATAAGCCTCCATAAAAATCCCAGTAGTATAGGGGTTCAGAGATCTTCCAGGTCAGTGAACATATTCCCATACTGGGACGGTGGCACACCCTAACTCTATGTGGGCAGAATCTTCTGAATTCAAGTTCCTCCCAGACCTCACCCTATGTATCTCTTTATCTAGCTATTCATCTGTATCTTTTATTGTATCTTTTATCATACAATAAACTGATAAGTATGTGTTCCACTGATGTCTGTGAGCTATTCTAGCAAATAAATCCAAGAGGGTGGGCATGGGAACCTTCAATCTGTAGCCAAGTTAGATAGAAGTTGTGGACAACCTGGGGACCTACTACTTGCAATTGGCAATTGAAGTGGGAGGCCGTGCAGAGCAGATTGAGCCTTTAACCTGTTGTATCTGCATTCAATCCGGTTAGAGTCAGAATTGAATTGAGTTGTAGGACACCCAGCAAGTGTCACAGAAGAGTTGCTTGGTGTGGGAAAAAGCCCCACCTCTTTGATGCCAGAAGTGTTGTGAGTGTAGTAGCTTGAAAGTCAAGGAGAAACAGAAAGAGTGTGTCTTTCCAAATCATCACAATAAAAATGAAAGCTATTTTCTTATCACATTAGAGTTGATAAAGATTTCTTGAAATGTTATTTATATTCTTCACTACTTTGGAATTACGTATGTCTTTAATGTAGTATCAAGAAGCTCATATAATACTATACTACATTATAAAAATATTTTAGGGACACCTAGGTCGCTCAGTTGGTTAAGCATTGACTCTTGGTTTTGGCTCATGTCATGATTTCAGGGTCGTGGAATTGAGCCCTGCATTGGGCTCCACCTCAGCATGGCGGTCTGCTTGAGATTCTCCCTCTCTCTCTCCTTCCCCCTCCCCCAACTCCTGTGTGCTCCCTAATAAATGTTTTTAAAAGTATATATTTTATATTATTTTTGTATTTAATATAGCTTTTATATTTTATATACTTTATTTAATGCATTTCAAAACAGAGCTATGAAATGAGTTCTGTAGGCTTCACCAGGCTGTCACAGGGTTTATCACTGAAAGGGCAGTCAGGGTCAAAACCACCCAAAGATATGAACAGGGAAAGTTTAATATAAATAATTCCTAACACTAATAAGATGTTATAACAGTGAAGGATTGGCTAGTAAGGAGTAAATAAAACTCTAAAAAAAATAGTAATAATCAACCACTAATTCTAGGGCTGAGATAAGAGTCCCAAGGAAGAAGTGAATCTCAGAGACCCTCTTGAACCTCATCCCTAGCTCAGAGTTGAAATCTAGATTTCGTTGGAAAGTACCTAGCTGACACTCACAGGATGATGAAATTCACAGAGACTATAAAGTTGTACAAGGGATTTATGGGGGAGTCTATTAGAAGATGATGTGTAGGCTATTGACACTCCACTGTGAAGCCATTGGAAGGGTACTAGGTAAAGCCATTCATGGGCAATACCAAACCAGTAGCACTTTACTACAAAATTGTCCAAGGGGATGGTACGGAAGCATTCATGGGAGATGTTGAGCCAGTGACACTCAGGTGGGTGCAAGGGAACCCATTAATGGATGGTAATGGTCACTGGACCATGCTAGTGCTGCACACTACAGAAGGCAAATGTGCTATAGGATCTAAGTCCAGAAAAGCTTTATGTGCTGCCGCAGGAACTTTGCTAAAGGAGCACCCAACCCAGGACAAGAAGCCTCTTTCTTTTTTTTTTTATTAAAGATTTTATTTATTTATTGACACACAGAGATCACAAGTAGGCATAGAGGCAGGTGGGTTGGAGGGAAGCAGGCTCCCTGCTCAGCAGAGAGCTTGATGCGGGGCTCGATCCCAGGACCCTGGGATCATGACCCGAGCTGAAGGCAGAGGCTTTAACCCACTGAGCCACCCAGGCACCCCAAAAAGCCTCTTTCTTCAAACCTTAATGTTTTGCCACATGGCAAAAGAAAATATTTACAGTGTCTAGGTCAACAGACCAGACATTGAGGATTGAATTTGAAGCTACGAGGCAGTAACTGATGATAGGTACAAAGGGATTCCTGATACCTTTAAATATCCCTAGTGCAGGTATAGAACTATGTTTATTATTTTTCCTGATTGTTTGAAAATCTTCGTTAACTTAAATTCAGATCAGGAATGTTTTCTTCTAATGTATCTTTTATTTTTTCTGCTTGATTATTATGTCATTTTCACCACAAATTATACTTTGGTTGACACTTATACTGATGCCTCAACATTTTTAATCAGATATATTATGGTATAACATATACAGTAAAAATAATCAATTTTAAGTCTATAGTTTGATAGTTATTTGCTTTTTTATTGTCTTTAATAATTTGCACACTGAAAATTCACCAATTATAAGTACACAATTTAATTACTGTGTCAGATGTTTGCAGTTGAGTAGCTAATAGCACAACCTAGGTGTAGAATATTTTTATCAAACAAAAAAGGAGCTGATTTGTAGTCATTTCTTTGTTTCTGCTTCCAGCCATCAGTGACCTGTTTTCTGCCATCTTAGTTTTGCTTTTCCTAGAATTTTAAATAAAAATCATCTTAGAGTATGTACTTTTTAATGTACACCTACTTTCATTTAGCAAAAAGGCATTGAGATTTATTTATGTTGTTCTGTGTGTCAGTTGTGTGTTCTTTTAAAATCTTGAATAGTATTCCATCCTGTGAATATAACACATCTTGTTTTTTTATGCATTTGTTGATGCAGTTTTGGGTTGTTTCTAGTTTGGGGTTGTTACAAAGTTGTTGGAAATCTGATTCAAGCTTTATTTTTCATTGCATTCAGATAAATACCTAGGAATGGGATTTCATGGTCCTATGGTAAGTATGTATTTCACATTATTAAAAACTGACAAGATTTAGAGGCACCTGGGTGGCTCAGTCAGTTAAGCATCTGCCTTCAGCTCAGGTCATGATCCCAGAACCCTGTGATGGTGCCCCACATTGGGCTCTCTGTTCAGTGGAGAACCTGCTTCTCCTTCTCCCTCTGCCTGCAACTCCCCTTATTAGTGCTCTCCCTTTCTCTCTCTCTATCAAATAAAATAAACAAAATCTTTAAAACAAAACAAAAAAATAAAAATTGGAAAGATTTAAAAAATGGATTTGCCATTTTGCATTGTCACATCAGTGTATTTGAGTTTCAGTTGCTCTACACAGTATTGCCAATATTGTCATTACAATTTTACCCATCCTAATAGGAATATAGTGACACCTCACTGCCTAATGATATTTAGTATCTTTTCATGTGTGTATTTGCCATTCTTCGATGAAATGACTATTTAAAATTTTACTCTTCTTGTTATGGGTTATTTGTCTTATGAAGTTGTTAAACTTAAGTATAAATTCTGAACAAACATATATATTTTATATAAATATAAACAAACATATATATTTTATATAAATATGAACAAACATATATATTTTATATAAATATATTGTCTCAATATGTGTATTGCCTTCTAATTTTCTTAACTGTCCTTTGGAGAGTACATATTTAAAAATTCAGTTGTTTTCCAGTTTAACAATTTTGTATGTCCTTTTTATATCCTAAGAAATATTTATCTAACCCAAGATCTCAAAAGTTTCTTCTATTCTTTCTTCTGGAAACTTAAGATCTTAGCTCTTTCATTTAGCTACTTCCTACAAGTTGTGATATACTCCATTTTCATTGTCACGATGTTCAAATTGTTTTCTCATTTCCCTTGTGATTTATCACTTGTGGATTACTTCAAAGTGTTTTCTTTAATTTCTAAGTATTATGGAATTTTCTAGATATCTTTCTATTATGGATTTTGGTTTAATATCTTGTGGTTAGCAAATATATTTTGTATTATTTTTAAGCTTTGTAAATTGCTTGAGTTATTTTTTAGTCAGAATATAGTATAACTCAGTGACATATGTACATTTAGTAATAATGTTGTGTGGATTTCTCTTAACATGTAAATTAGGCCAAAGAGGTTGATTGTGTTGTTCAGGTATTCCATATCCTTATGATTTTTTGATACTGGGCTCTGTGGTTTCCTTTCTCTATGCCGTGGGCTGGAAACTGTCCTCTGCCAACTGGGGGGCAAGTGTAGACCTCAGTAACTTTCTTCTCCTTTTCTCAGGAGAAACAATCTTATGCAGCCTATTTGCAAATGTCTTAAAATGTATTTCCATTATTTTGCCAATTCACATTTATAACATGAGCTGGTAAATCTTGTTATTGTTACTTCATTAGGGCTGAAATTTAAAGAAACTCTCCCTCATTTATTTTATTTTTCTCTTGAAATCTCATATGTTATTCTGAAGGTTGAGTTTTTCCACAACTCAGCTTTTTCATTTCCATCACTGCATTTTAATTTGTCCTTTATTGGCTTTAATCATATCCTTTTTTTGTAGAACCCTTATGTTCCTTTAAGATTTTCTGATCTTCCTTGGATTTTATATTTTGCATTTATTTTCCAAAAATGTCCCTTATCTCTTCTATTAAACTTTTTTCAGCAGTGTGCTTTTTTTTAATGAATCCTCAGAATAATTTTCCCCATCTTTTTTTCTTCACAATAATTTAATTTAAAAAGACAGATGTATTTTAAAGGAAATTGTAGGTTTACAGAAAAATTGAGTATAAAGTACAAAGAGTTCACATCTACCCACCCACCCCCAGTTTTCCCTTTTATTAATATTTTGTATTTGTATGGTATGTTACCATTGATAAGCCAATATTGACTCATTATTGTTAACCAAAATAAATAGTTTACCTTAGTGCCCCCTGTGTGAATGAGGAAGAAATATATGAAACCAGTATAAAAAAATGAATCTATAAGACAAATAAATTGTACCTTTTCTGAAAAGAAAAAAATGTGGTAATGATGAATTATTTGTATGTTAAAAGATGAATGGGAGGGAGTTAAATGAGTGAGCCTAATAGCTTCAATTTCACTATGAAGTGATAAGGTACTCTGCTGGGAAACACACATCAAAGAGGAGGACAGGCATATTTTGGAGGAAAGTATACATAAAATAAATAATAAATATCTATTTTCATCTTCTAAAATCTTTTTAAAAAATGTTTTTTTAAATATCATTGCTCACTTAAATAAAATTGCATTTATAAAAACTCTACCAACATACCCAACTGAGGCAGAAAATTAAAATGGTACCTTGTTGAGAACTGCTAGTGTTTTTACTTTCTAGGTTTGGTTCTAACTGTGACTAATCCTGGATCTAATTCTCAGGTACCTAGGGGAACTTTCAAAGGTTAGATAAGCACCGAATTTCATTCACAGTAAGAGGGAGCTATGTTTGAAAAATTGTTTGATTCTTTGGAGGTCTTTGCAGGGTCCAATTTTGTTAATTTGTTCTACAACATACTGAAAAAAACAGTTCATGACATATTCAGTCTGAGTTTCTAGGGAAGACATGATCATTCTACATTTTGTTCTTCTTGAATATAAGTGAGAGTCAATCTCTGAATTCTAGAATTGAAGAAAATATCATAGCATGTATTTTATAATATTTTATAATTCAATTATAATACTATTTACAGTCTGTATAAAAGTTTTTTTTTCAAAAACTACTACTAATTTAATCATGATGTGCATGTTTGATGTCATTAACTTGGCATTCTTAGTTTTATCACAAATAACAATTTTGTAAATTACTCCTCTAGTATAACTTTATTGACTTGGAAAATAGTCAAGCTACTTTAATATTAACATTGGGAAAAAAATCTACCTAATTCAATTTCTCAGAAATTTTGTTTCTTTCCTAACATATTGATCATGCATATAAAATAATATCTCTCCAAAATAATTAGAATTGTAATACAAATTAGTTACTCTTATAAATATTAAAATTACCAGTGTTTCTTCATTTTACCTGCTTTCTTTATGACTCTAAGGAAGTCTCTGGTCTGCTTGTTGGAAATGCTGAAAGAAATTAAACCCAATAAGTGGTTTTATAATAATTTTAATTCCTCCTAACATTTGTTATTATTTTTAAATCTCTTACCTGGAAAGTTCCATCAAAGCATATTAGACATGTTGTCAAGGAAAAAATTCAGAGAAAACAACAAGAAGACATACAGTAACCAAAGCTTGGAAAGAGTGTTTAAGATATATGTACACACAAAACTGGTATTTTAAATCAATATGATAAGTAGAGATTAGTTTTCAAAAGTCAGGAATAAGTTTCAATGACTCCATCAGATATGGAGGAGATGGGATGAGGATAAAAATAGAAAAGGGACAAGAGTCAAAGGACCTCTTTAAGATGTTGGATTTTCCAGTTCAGTTTCATAAGTCAGTAATCAGTAACGAACCTAGATACACTGCTCATTTCCATTAAAATCAGCCAGGAATTTCTTGCCTCCAAGACAAAGTTCACAATCAGGGGACATTTGGCAATGACTGTAGACATTCTTGGTTGTCACAGCTGGGAGTAGGGGAGTGCTACTAACATCCAGTGGGCAGAAGCTGGGATGATATTAAACACCTTAAAATGACCAGGACAGAACACCATTTAACAAAGAAGTGTCCAGACCAAAATATTAGTAGTGCTAACATTGACAAACACTGCTCTAGGGCCAAATGGGAACATTTCTTCCTCTTTATAGCCCTCAAGCTCTTTTACAGAAATCCTCCTCCCACCCCATTGGCTGCACCCTTGATATTCATTTTAGCTTGATTTCACCTGTAAACATATGGAATGAGGCAATATGACGATGGGCATTGAGGAGAGTGACAGCAACTATATAATCGCAACACACTCCCTTGAGATGTTACTGAAGATTAGTTTTAATATCTTTATTGGGGAAATGTATTTCCAAAATGTAATGCTTCCAGCATTTGAAGTGTATCACATTTGTTTCTGCTTCATGACATATTTTGGCCTAATAATATGTTTTCTCTGCATGATGATACTTTTCATTTTTTTCTCTTTAGAACTTGGTTCAGGATAGATGATTTGTTAAATGCTAATTTTCCATCTACATATCTGGAAAAAAGCATTTTGACCCTAAAATTTCTGGCACCTGTATTCCAGGACAAATGATAGCAACTTCTTCCTGTTTATAAAGAGCTATAAAACATGAATTAAACCACCAAAGTGTCATTAGTGCTAAGATGATTTATCAGTATCTGCTAAGAGTATTATTGAAGCAAGAGCAGAGGGATGCATTATGGGGATTTGTTTATTTACCAGCCATGATGCAGAGCTCTTATCAGAATAAAATCATGTCTTTTTAGATCCAGTGTAGATAGAGCACAAGTAATCACAAAGCCCATGAAGCAGACCAGCTTGCTTATAGAAGGTATCTGATATTCCTGGAATATATTGGGTTATTATACCAGCTTGAACACGAGCTGTTGGAGTCATTTCTTACTTGAAGTAAGGATTATGTTTATTATTGATTTAACCTATATTTGTAGTATTGGCTTGAAACCAAATTAAACTTTATAGTTATACTACTGTCAATTTTTACCTTATTTTTAGCTAGATTTTTCCTGTTTTTTTTTAAAAGAAGTTACACACAGTCATAAATATATATGTCAGCTATCTACCATCTTGAAATTGAGTAAAAAGCTGCATAGCATAGTCATGAAGTGACAGGATTTCTCTGCCAAACAAATTGACATTTGATCTTCTGCCCCACAACTAAATAGTTGGGTAACCTTAGGGAAATGTTCTTATTTTCCAGGTATGGCACATGATAGCAGTTAATGATATTATAGCTGATCATGTTTTGTGTTTTTCCCATAATTAAAGTATTTATTTGTATAATTAAACATAAGTGGTTTAAATTATTTATGTTTTCAGATTTTTCACTCTTGCTCTTTCTCCTTCCTCTTTCTCTTTTTTGATGTTTTCCTCCTCCCCACTATCTCTCTCTATACACACACACCCACACACACTCACACACATACAATGACATACGTAAAGTTTTTATACACATATAAGTATTATATTTTGACCTGTTAATAATTTGATGAGGGTTAAATGAGACAGTGGATGCAAAATGTTAACATTCTTCATCTTGGATGTAGTGATAACTCAATTTTCAGTCATTATTATTTCCACATGCCAAAATATCATACTGAAATATTTTTTAGATAACTTATTATAAATAACTCACTTAAGAATAGCAAACATATATTCTCATTAGTAGGAATCTTCATTCATCTAAGGCTTGTATGTGGTTCTTTTTTTTTTTTTTTAAGATTTTATTTATTTATTTGTCAGAGAGAGAGCACACACAAGCAGGCAGAGTGACAGGCAGAGGCGGAGAGAGAAGCAGGCTCCTCGAGGAGCAAGGAGCCTGATGTGGGACTCCATCCCAGGACCCTGGGATCATAGACCTGAGCCGAAGGCAGTGGCTTAAACGACTGAGCCACCCAGGTGTCCCTTGTATGTGGTTCTTAAAACTTATATCATAGAAACTTAGATTTTAAGTCATCTTTGGTGTCATTTAGTTTCATCTACTTTTTGAGATGAGGAAACTGAGAGCTAAAGATTTTTCAGAATATGCCAGAATTATCTTAGAAGCAATCTCTGTTTATATTTGATCAAAGTGGTCTACTCCCCATTTACTGAGAAGTCAAGAGGGATTGTTTCCCTTGGGATGCTTCTGAAGGAAAAAGTGGAAACATTGGTTTGGAATTACAGAGTTAAAATGAAATAATACAATACAATGAGGAGCATGTTCATTTCTACACTTGCCCAAACTTTTAAATGAATAATAAAATGCTTAGAGAAGTTTTATAATATCTCAATCATTTGCAAGAAACAAGCTGTCCTTTATTTGCTCCCTTTCAATTTGATGTGTATTTTCCTTTCAATTTAAAATAGATTTGCATAAGTTGACTAACTAGTAAAAGCAATGCTGACTGAGAAAAAGACTGCCTACTCCAAAGACTGAGTAATCATAATTTAGAGTTTTAGTGGGTAATGAAAATTAAGATAAATCCGGACTGGTTTTAAGACAAATTAAAGCATGGCTTAGTTGACAGTTTCTAATTTGCAACCTAAATGTTTCTTCATGATTTATGTCTTCCCAAATGTAAATATGCTCATCTATTTTTATTTATTTAAAATGGTTATATTATTTATATGATGAAAAATTTGCTTATTGTTACACTCAATCATTTACATACACTCTTGCAGAAATAGGAACTTAAAACCAGCATTTTGTTGTTCTACATGCTTGTGTCTCATAGCTTGTTTAGGTAAAATATATCTAAAAATATGTTGTTTTAATTACTGTCTTAGTAACCTTTATAATAATTTCTAAATGTGCAAATGTTTGATGTTGAAAAATGGGGACTAGGTACACAGACCAACCTTCCTGTAGAAACAAGACATTTGTTATAGATATATCAGAAGTTTGTGTTGATACCATAATGGTTACACGTTGGGACACTAGATGAGCTGATCTTTGTAGATGTAATTAAGTTAAGGATTTTGAGGGGCATCTGGGTGACCCAGTCAGTTAAGTGTCAGACTCTTGATATCAGTTCATAAGATCTGTATGATTTTACAGTCATGGGATTGAGTCCCACATAGAGCTATGTGCTCAGCATGGAGTCTGCTTGAGATTCTCTCTCCTTCTTCCTCTCTCTCCCCCTAGCTAAAGAATGCCTAGCATTGCCAGAAGCTGGAAGAGGTAGAAACAGAATGTCCTCTCAAATCTTTGGAAGGAACATGGCACTGCTGCTGCCTTGATTTCAGACTTACGGCTTCCAGAACTGTGGGAGAAGTGCCTGTTGTTTTAAGCCACTAAGTCTGTGGCAATTTGTTACAGCAGCCCTATGCAGCCAAACAACACTGAATAACCTGTATTATTAATCTTGAGAGTGGACTAGTAAATGCTTTGGATGACAAAGTATGCAATGAGTATATATACATCATAAAACTGAAAGTAATGGGACAATGAGGTAACAAACCCCGGTTTTGTATTTGGACAGTCTATTCATGTAAATAGCTCATTAACACCTTCCTTATGCCCAGTGCAATGGATTGATCTTTCTTCTGGTCACAAAGGAGCATGAGCTGTGGAGTTGCTTGAAAACACAGAGAAACTCTTAAAATGGATTAGAAATGTGTTAGAACAGGTGGTAGTATGTGAGCAACAAAGAATGCTGTTTCGTTCACAGCAGCCATATTTGTGAGGAACCAGTTTTGATGTATTTGTACCCCCTTTCATTTCCCTATATTCTTGCCACATTATAAATCCTTCCCATGGAGTTGAACTTCCCTAATCAGATGCCAAGATGGATGGTGTTGGTCAGTTTGTCAATTCTTTTCCTTGGTTCCTGACACCACATAGTGGCAGAGGATGAATGCAAACCTTGTTTCCTCCCTCAACAAGCAGCAGCATTTTTCTTGTTAGTCTCCCTCTTGCTGGAAACTCACCCCCTCATTCCCTGTGCCTCCATTCACTTAAAGTAGAATTGGATCAGACTCACCTCAAATGTCATGATTTTCTTTCTCATTTGCTACATGTCTGATTATATTCTTCTCATACCAGAAAGAGCCACAGCATGTTTATAAGGTTTTACATTTTTAAAAAATTTAATGTTATAGACTCAGCAAGTCGTGTTGACATTTTAGTGACATCATAAACTAATTTATATTATAATCTAAGATAGCATGTTATTTTTGGAATATTTTCTTAGTTTGTCATCTTATAAATGTAACAATTAATCAACAATAATTATTTATGATGCTTAGAAGATTGAGAAAAATTACTTTTAATTTGCAATGATTTGGCATCCACTGACTTATGTTACCATTAATGGGTTCATCACCAAACAAAATTGAGTACATTTCCTAATATCCAGTTCACATTTCCCATCCTTCAGCCACATTGCAAATCAGCAGGCAACACAGTACATACTGTATCTTTATTGATTCAAATTGTGAATCTACGGTCTTTCATTTTTTAAAAAAGATTTTATTTATTTGACAAAAAGAGACACAGTGAGAGAGGGAACACAAGCAGCAGGCAGAGAGAGAGAGAGGAAGAAGCAGGTTATGCTGAGCAGGGAGCCTGATGTGGGGCTCCATCCCAGCACCCTGGGTTCATGACCTGAGCCAAAGGAAGAGGCTTAACCCACTGAGGCACCTATGTGCTCTTTCAAAAGATGCTTTGCCAGACTAGTTTCTGCTCTGCCAACTGGCTGCTGATTTTTCTTTTTTTAAGTGAGGATTCCCAAGAAATGCATCTACCAAGGGAAAGAAGGCTGCTGTAACTTTGTGAGGCAAGCTGGCAAAAATGCAGCTGATCTGTATTTTCTGTTTATACACATGGTAAAAATCACTACCTTGTCTTTGTTTTTCTTTTTCACAAAAATAATACCTCCAATATTGGTTGACTATACATTTACGACATAGAAAGCTGAAATAGTCAACCGGTCTAATTTAAGTATTACTAGAAAGAATTTAGTATAGTGTTGTGGAGAATGACCTTCCATGTTGTAAAGATCTTGGTTTATATCCTGGATATGCCACTTAGTAGCTTTATGTTCTCAATCCAAGTTATTTAAATTTTGAAGTAGAGTTTTTTTCATCTGAAAAATGGGGGGTAATTCCACTGATGTTATGCTATTAGCTTATGTAGGAGTTAAGTAGTTATAAATACAATGCTTTGTTCAGTTCCTATAAGTGCTCAGTTAGTGCTAGTTAGTGGTGTTTAGTTTGATAATACAGGCAGAAGGCTTTCATATGTCATATCAGAATATTTTAGCTTTTGAATATGTATGCATCATAAAACTGAAAGTAATAGGACTTCAAAGGACCTGATAGCTAAGATAACTGACATTCAGAATGATTAAATGGCATGCTTAGCATCACACACCTGGTTAGAGGCAATATTGAGACTAGAATCAAGGTTCTCAACCTTTTGGAAAATGCATTCTCCTAAAAACCTTGTTGGCTTGTCCTGAATGCCCTCTTTCCATTCAGGTCTGCCAAATTTAGCAAATAAAAAGACAAAGTACTCAGCTAAATTTGAATTTCATATAGACATCATCAAATAATTTTTTAGTTAGAGTATGCTCCATACGATATTTAGGACATACTTAAATATAAAAGTATGTGATAAAAAGAATAGTAAGTGCTATGCAATACTAAATAATACTAAAATATACAATTCTAAATGAATTGAACGTTCTAATCTTTACAACACATTTGTACTGAAAATGATTTCTTGTCTGCCTGGAATTCAAATTGAACTGAGCATCCTGTATTTCTTCTGGCAATCTAATTTTGATCACTAGTGTTCTGTAAACAGCTTTAAGTTTTGTATTCATTTTGTCTATCCCTGGCAATCCTAGTTCACTTTGTAGCCATCTAAATTGTCTTCAAAACAGATGTGGACAAAGCACAACCATAAATTGTGATAGATCTTCATAAACCCTGTATGAAAACCAGTCTCATACTTCTCTGCTATTTTCTCATTCTCACCACCAAAGAGTTGTTCCTTCTCCTTCTTGATATGTTTTCCATGGTCAGAATCTAAGTGTTTGTAGTAGGCTGCACAAGGTTGTCTTATAAGTACAGATATATTGGGACTTTATTATCTAAATGGTTGTATATGGAAAAATCCAGGTTAGGAAACACTATTAGTTAACATAAAAGATGTAAGACCAAATGATCCCTTTTATTTTGGACCTCACTGTTTTCCTGGAACTCACTTCAATGCACCATTCTTCCTACCAATCTCAAGTATGGAAAGCCTGAAGTGGGTACAGCCAATTGATCATTAACTAGACCAGGTGGAAGCAGCAGTTTGCTGTCAAAAAACTTGCCCCCATATCCTTCTAGGATGCTTATGACTCTAGTATGTCATCCTCAAAGTCTGAATGCCTCCTACAATCAAAGGTCACCACAGAAAGGAACCCTCGGGAACGTATTGCCACATCAACTGTTGTAGACCGATGGCCAGCTTGCATTGCTTTGAAGACTCTTCAAATAGTGCCTGAACTTCCCCTTATTCTGAAGGTTTAATTCAAGGACTCTTAGGACAAATTGCTTTCTTGTATTAAATGAGAAATTTTACCCACTAAGAGAGAAGGAGCTGGGTAGGGAGCCATTAGTAGGAAGGTTCACACAGCTACATTAATAGAGTTGTTTGTCTCAGAGTTTCCACAGCCCTTTTCATTTGTTTCACATGGTCACAGAGCTTATAAAAAGTGAAGAGAAAAATGAATGCGTTTGGACTCAGAATTCTTCTTTACATTCAAGAAAGGATTAGTTTTATTCACATGTTATCATAACAGTCACTACTCAGCCTTAGCATCTGAGCAAATGCATTGTAAGTTATGAAATTGCATCTTATCAGATATGTGAACCCTTTGATAATCCTACACTCTCTCATTCAAAAACAATAAACTCCACAAGGCAGCTGTTACTCAGCTAAATTCCAGAAATTCTTACTTCCTGATTGTATTAGGCAAAATGCATGTGATTTGAGGTTAAATGGAATAAACATCGTACTGAGAAGCAATGTGAGTATAGAGATAAGAAATGGAGACTCTGAGTCTAGATGCCTGGATTCTAGTTGTACCGCAAAATAATTGTATTTACTTGATCAAGTCTCTAATCTACCTAGAGACTCTTTCTTCACTTATAAGTAGAGATTGTAGGTTACTAATATTATCATGTGAGGGGTGCCTGGATGACTCAGTCAATAAAACATCCAACTCTTGATTTCAGCTAAAATCATGACCTTAGGGTTATGGGATCAATCAATTCCCAGGTGTCAGGCTCTGTGCTCAGCAGGGGATCTGCTTGAGAGTTTCTCCCTCTGCCTCTCCCGCATTCATGTATGCACATGCACTCTCTCTCGGTCAAATAAATAAATAAATAAATAAATAAATAAATAAATAAATAAAAAATATCATTATGCTAGCCTCAGAAAATATGGGGGAAATCTTTCTTCATGCTTCTCTTTCTTGCTTTGTATCATAGTTTGCATAAAATCGGTCAGCAAATTATGTTGCTTACTATTAAAATATATTCTGACATTTTTTTTTTTTTGCCACCTTTATTGCTGTCATTCTGATACAAGCACCCTTACCTCTTGTGTTCCTGCGTTAGGACTTTCACTGTTTTCCCTTCTTACACCCCCCCTTTCAAAATAATTCTTTAAAAATATGAATCAAATCATGTCATTCTTATGCTCACCCTCTAGCAGTTTCCCACCTCATTCAAAGTAAAAGCCAATCCTTACAATGACCTAGCAACAAAACATGGCTTGTGCTGGTCCTCTGTTGATCCCTGGGCCTTATTTCCTTCCACACCCTCTCTATCATCTTCTTCAGTGGCCGAGCCATTCTCCAACCTCGGGCCTTTCACCTGCCTCTCCTTTGCCTGAGATGTTCTTCTCATAGAATTCCCCATGGTTCTCACCTTTTTGAAGTCTCTGCTCAGTTCTCCTCTTCTTGTGAGGCCACTTCTAAGTACCCTATTAAACAGTGCAACTTTCTATGTCCTATACTCCTTATTCCCTTATCTGATTTATTTTCTCCCTGACATCTATCACCTTCTATCCCACAATATGATTATCTAAGTTTTTCTGTTTGTTTCTTTGTTTGCTTTTTGTCTAAGTAGGCTACACATCCAGCATGGAGCCCAACACAGGACTTAAACTCACAAGACATGACACTTAACAGACTGAGCCACCCAGGAACCCCTATCTAGTTATTTATTTATTTTTTAATTATCTCTCTCTCCACAGGAGAATTAAGTCTTCACAAGTTAATAATTGGTGTACCTTGTTAAAAATAGATCTACATTCTGAGCTTTTTAAAAAAAAACTCCTTTTTCCTCCAATATTTCTCATACACATGTCATTATTAAATTTTCTCCTTGATATTTGACTTTTGAATCCCTCCTATTCACAGACTGTCAGTTCCTTTTGAATTTCACCTTCCAACCTTACTAACACAGGCCTCATATTAATGATATTCTCATTTCTTAATACTTTGTTTCTCTAGTACAACATACTTGTCAGTCTGCCCTGGGTAAGATATGCCTTTGAACTTCAGGCTTCCATTTCTGAGTTGCCAGCATTGCTGGAGGAAAGCCTTACTGTTTGGTTTTGAAACAAATTGAAACGCCGTATTCAATTTTCTTTACACAGACCAGCAATCTTTTCACTTGGTCAGTATCAAATTCTTTACAGTGACTGCCAATATTTTCAGTCCTCCTTAGAATTATAGATGACCCCACCTTCCATGAAGACCCTAACTAAAAAACTTGACAGGATGTCATGTCTGGCGTAGATGTCATCAAGAAAAAATAGTTGAGAGATAGAAAATGGTTTACTCTTTTGGGAATACAGTTGGCTAAGTTGTTCAGATGAGTTTTCCATAAAAAGAAATTGGAAAAACATGTGGATAAGACATGAGGGAAAAAAAGCATCAAAAACCTCCTTAGAAAGAGTGGCAGAGTGATAAAATGAGCACTGAGTTCATCTGTATGTGACTACAAGGAAAAAAAAAAAGTATCGAAATGTAACCACAAGGCAACTCTCTCTTGAATCTGCAGTTTAAATTATATGGTTCAAAAATTCTGAAGCCATAAATGCACTTTGAAGTGGTTTAAGAACATTAACTAGTTTCCATGGCTACCTCTCAGTGCGAGGTTGTGCATCAGGAGGGATATATGGAGACCTTCAGGCAATGTTTTACATCTTGTGTTGAGGGGTGGTTGTTTTCTTTAAAATAATCATTTAAAGTATGCATGCATTTAAAAAATATATCATAATGAAAAATGTGTTTTGGATTATTTTCTTTGTTATTGAAAGATACAGAATGGTTGTTTTGTTTTGGAGAGTTTTGAAAGGAGTGATGTCACTGAAAAGAAGTTTCAGGAAGGCTGCACAGGTGAATAAATTAGTATGTCAACAATTGAGAATAATGATCTTGCTTTTGTAGGAGAGGGGTGCCTGATCCCATAGTGTAAAGGTTTCAAAGAAAGACATATTAGGGGTCAACTAGTAAAGGGTTAAGGTAAACAGTGTAGAATTGGCAATATTTTGTGGGGGTTTTTTTAAGTCCAAGAGAAAGATTTCTATGAAGACTAACAATTGAGGATTGCATGATTGAAGGAGGTTAGAGTGTTAGATGGTCGAATCACTAAGGATCAGCACCCCTATGGTCTTCATCAATCTTCCCTTCAAGCCTTCCCGAATACAACCAAAATCTAAATTAATAAAATATTTTTAAAGATTTTGTTTATTTATCTGAGAAACAGTGAGTGAGAGAGAGCAAGCACAAGCCAGGGAGAAGCAAAGGGAGAGGGAGAAGTAGACTCCTGGTTGAGCAGGGAGCCTGATGTGATGCAGTGCAATGTGGGGCTTGATCCCGGGAATCCAGGATGATGACCTGAGCCAAAGGTTGAACGAAAGACAGGTGCCTAACCAATTGAGCCACCCAGGTGCCCTGATAAAAAATCTTCTAAGCCACTCACACCATGACTTCTCAATAAATTGCTAACCTGATGACTATTATTCAGAAAACTTAGAGCTTTCCCAGGGGCTGCAAAATATTCCAGAAAATTTATTATCAAGGTCAGAGAGGGGGAAAAGATGGAGATGAAAGGTAGGTACCAAGATTGTGATTCATTTTGCTACTGGATTTGTCTTTGAACTCCTTAATGAACTTTTCTGCTATGTAAAGTTGTGTTATAGTATAGCAAAATGACGCTTATTTGTGGACAATGTTGTTACATATATTTTTAAACAAATGAGCATCCATACAGTATGTATTAATAGAGAATTGAAATTTAAATAGGAAAATAAAGTTAATTAAATAAGAATAGGAAAGGTTGAAATGAGAAATTTTTAAAATGAGCCTGTAGTCCTGGCCTTGATGTTAATTAGCTATGGCTTTAGACTTATATTCTATGGAGTTATTATCTTCTCTGAGATCATATCAGGATGCTGGTCTGGATCCATGGATTTCAAAAAGAGCTTTTAAATCTGAGGGGTTTGCTTATCTTTGTTTTAGTTTTTGAAACTTCAGGAGATTAGAGTGTATTTGACAGTATTATAGGTACCCAATTCCCACTTCAAATAGAACAGATATATTTTCATTTGTTTATGGTTCTGGGTAAGATTTCAACTGAGCAAAAATTCAGAACCTAAGAAACCAAGAGACTAGCTGATATCAAGGATCTCTTTCTGAAATTCTGAGAAACATTTTCAACTTTTAAAGTGGAAGAGTGTCAGTAAATCTCAAAGAATATTCTTGTTCAGGATGGAATTCAAATAATTAATTACATTTGTTTAAAATGTCTAAGTGTGCTTTTACCTTTTATATGAAAAGCTCTAACTTCAGTCACATGTGTATCTATTTATTATTTCTTCTATACTTGCAATAGAATATAAAAGATGATTTTTTAAATTAACATATAATGTATTATTTGTTTCAGGGGTACAGGTCTGTAATTCATCAGTCTTACACAATTCACAGCACTCACCATAGCACATACCCTCCCCAATGTCTACCACCCAGCCACCCCATGCCTCCCACCCATTTCCCCTCCAGCAACCCTCAATTTGTTTCCTGAGATTAAGTGTCTCTTATGGTTTCTCTCCCTCTCTGGTTTCATCTTGTTTCATTTTTCCCTCCCTTCCTCTACAGTCCTCCTTCTTATTTCTCAAATTCCTCATATCAGTGAGATCATATGAAGATTCTCT